>JAMKCH010014077.1:0-48855 GCA_023653785.1 Ophioderma brevispina | reverse complement strand
TTCATGAGTGGACTTTTATGTAGAGACACATGTTGTGGTGTCACTCTCTAACTCAAAATTGAATTGCATCCCTAACAGTATCTGAAATACATTTGGAGGCTGAAATTTCATGACAACAAAGAGAAAATCATGGGCTTTCATATTATGATATTAATAAAAATAGAAACAGATTGGTGGGGGGGGGGGCTGCAAGCAGTCGGAACACATACCTTTAACCCTAACCCTAAAATAGATTGTAACATTGGTAGTGTGTAGCATGCATATTGACCTAAAAGATAGCAACATATGCACAACTTATTCTGGGTGTTTCCATAAGGTGACCCATCTGACCCAATTTTTTTCTGACACACTTATAAATTCGGAAACCTTAACGGAATAAATGTGGTTTATTCCGTGAAGGGCTTCTGGGCAAGAGTTCCATATGCCCCCTCCCTACAAATTTTGCAACCTTATCCTGTTAGTTTATTCCATCAAGACTGCAGAATTCACAGGGGAGGGGGACATATGGAACTCTTTCTGGTTTCTGAATTCATAAGTGTGTCAGAAAAAAACTGGGTCAGATGGGTCATCTTATGGAAACACCCACTTATTCTCTTTCCTCATATAAAACAGGTACAGTAGGAACTAATGAGAATGCAAGAATCTTCATGGCTGTTTAATAAGAATATTTTATAAACATTAACTCTGACATTTGCTGCTATTGTATTTTTCCTTTGTGACAGTATTTGGTGTTTTGACTCAACTGTTGTTGTTGCCTTATGTGATCTGTGAGCAAGCATCTGCAGACACTCTATTCCAGTATACCCTTCACAAAGACAACTTTTTTGATAAATATTCACCAGGTAGGTCTTAAGGGGATTGCACAGTCCTAGTTGGTTCATCATCAGATGAGTTAATCCAATTCCATGTTGTTTTGCTTCATAACACTTTACCCTATTGTACCTGTGTCAGTAAGTAGGGTAAGTACAGAGAGGAAGTTGAAAAACAGCAGGGCCAGGTGGGATCGTCGCTAAAATCCCCAAATACTGATGTTTTTATACATAAGTTGAGCATAAGAATCAGGTTTGTGTGATGCATTATGGGATAGGTTTAAAATATCCTTTGAATACCACTAAATAGTAGTGAGTTTACGGCCCGGGGTTTACAGAGCAGTTAAGCGGTCCATACTAGAGGAAATCAAGAGATCATAATACTGTAGCGCCTGACCCCCTTTGGGTCTTAGGGTAGCGTGGATGTAACGGAGAGGGAAGGGACAAACAAACAAGTGAACAGAAACGGATAATCTTACAACCAACTAACTAACAAATATACACACGGAGCAGAACAACAGAAATATACAAATCCAGGCAGAAGTAAACTTGTCGCTCGGCGATGATAAATAAAACAGTTTTATTCAGTATTTTGTCCTACGTGTACAAAGACTGCCGCTAAAATGAAAGTCCAGTCACTAAACTTAGTAAAATGTTGAAGAAAATGTCACATCGATGCTATGAGTTACCAATTAAAACAAAACAACGTTTGAACCAATTCAGCTCCAAACTAAAAGTGCCGTCCTGCGTCGCCTGGGGCTTATTTATACCAGCAAGGGTGCCCTCACATGACAAAATGGTTAACCGGCGACGAAAGAAGCAGGCGACGCGAAATGTGTTCCTCATCTACCATTTCCCAGGTCCGTCCCCTTCCCGTCGCCTTAGCGTACCACAGAAAGAGATGGACCAGGAAATAAAGTAGAAAAAGGAACAAAACAACTACCAGAATTATCACAATTAGCGCTCAATTTGACAGTTAAGAAGAAAATAAATCCGACAAAAGATTCGCAAAGACAAAGTATCAGTAAAAGTGCGCTCTAGGTAAAACATAGCCAGTCATAAAATTTGGAGGCGTCAGCTGGCGACGGAACCTAAATCGTCGCCAACTCTGGTCGAAGTCAAGGTAATCATTTACGAAAGTCTACATGTCGCAAAAGTCATTTACATTTAAAGTTTACAACAATGCAATGTGAAAATTATGACAAAGATAATGATGGGGAAACACCCGTAGGCCAGGGCATTTCAATACTATTGTTAACATACTATGGTAGCTATAACAAAGAGGAGGAAAAGTGTTCTTCCCACAATGCAATTTTTCCACTGTAATTTTTGTACTGGTTGTCACATGAGATTATTGTAACTAGAAGTCCTTAAATTAACAAGATTTGGATGATTTCTGTTCAATTATGTACTTTTTGTCACTATAAACTCATGTGACAACCAGTGCAAAAATTGTATTGGAAGAATTGCATTGTGGGAAGAACAATATACCTCCTCTTGGTTAACATATTATGGTAGCTATAATGTGTGCACTATAACATGGAACATGACCTTTGATAGAGTATATTGAGTAAACACTAGAGGAGATGAAGATGATAATGTAACTCTTTCGTTAACATACTATGGTAAATATAGTATATTTTGTCACAACATAGAACAGCTCTGACAGAATGTGTAGGAAATAAGTGGTGAAAGAATGGGGTCATGTTCCAATTCATACCAAACAAGCTATAGCATGTGAGTGTACCAGACTGGTTTAGAATATGGTATAAACTCCTCATAGGTGTGCATATTCACATTTTTAACTCATATGTTTTATGCAAGTCCAAGTTAGTGCTACTTGAAGTAAAAGTACTTAACAGTTATGCAATGGGGAATCTATCAGTGGGAAATCTATTTATGCGATCTCTTTGAAAAAAAAAGACATCATTAGAGTAAGATACAACTAACTACATTGCAGATTCATCACAACCAATTGTTTTCAAACCTTCACTAATTGGTAAACCAGGCCTTCCATCATGGTTACGATACATCCAAAGAGATCCCTCAACTGGCATAGGGTATATGTATGGGACACCAAGCAATAGCAATGTGGGACAGTTCAAGTTTGAGGTAAGTCCAAGGGGTGTAGGACATTTTTTTTTCAGGCAACTTTGGGTTATTGAAAGTGAGGTGAGTCTTTGCTCTATCACAGTCATTTTACATTCAATGTGATCCCTTGACTATAATCTGTGTCTCTATCTCTGTGTAGTCATGTCATGTAGTCATTTACGCCCCCGCGTCAAGAAATGCCGTCTTTGTTTGCGCGCGCGTAAAAGCGCCATCGCTTCAAGTCAGCGCGAGCGATTACTCTTGCGATCAACAAATCTCTCGCTGACGTCACTGCACGGAGGTAGAGACACAGACTATAGAGTTGATTGCATATTTGCCACAGCTGCAAGCAATTGTAACATGGGTAACTTCAATTTTGAGGTTAATTCAGAGGATGTAGGACAACTTATTTGAAGTTTGGGTACTCTAAAGTAAGCTCCGTATGCAAGATTCCAGAGATGGGAAAATTGTGTGTGTGTCTGTGTGCACGAGTGAGTGGGTGCGTGCATGCATAGAGTGTAAATAAGGGCCGTAGCCAAGGGTGCGGGGGTAGGGGGTGCATCGCAAAACAAATTGTTTGTCGCTACAATATATGTGTCGGTACATCGCGAAAGGTCCACTTCTGGCAAATCCGCACCCCCCCCCAAAAAAAAAAATCCTGGCTACGGGCCTGGTGGAAATCCATATTTTTTATGAGGCAGATTTTTTTCAATTTTGAAAATGGCAGAAATTGAATCAATGTCTAAGAATGACATTGAATCAATTTGTATTTTTGACATAAAAATTCTAATAACTCTTGATGTGTTTTCAATGTTCCAACATTGATTGCCTGCTGAAAGCACTTATTAGGACCACTTTATTACTGAATCTGTTCTGTATTGTGTTTAACTTTTGTCATGTACTTATTTCCTTTGCGGATCATTTCAGATCATTGGACTGAACACATACACATATGAATCTGCTCGAGTTCTACTAGATATCACTGTAACAGAAAGTACAGGTAAGAGACGAATATTGCATCAGACACCATCAGATTTTATCAGGCACCTGATCGGTCATGTGACAAACAGATGTGAAAATTACATAATCTTTCATGCTATTTGTCCCACTGAATCTTCTCCAACATTGTCATATGACCAGTCAATTGCTTCTTGAATTCCAGCGATGTAAGTATGATCCAATAATTGGTTTATGCACATTATAACAGTGCCATAGGATAAAGTGTATAAAAAAAATCTGCATCCAGAATTTTATAACAAATTTGTGATTTTCTATAGGAAGGACTTTAATTTGAGCTTAGTTATTTCACACAGTGATTTGTATATGGGCAAGCATTATGTATATGCAAAAAATATGATTTGTTTGAAAAATGAGTGCGTCCTCATCAGAAAATCTCTGAGTCTGCATTTAATCAGCACATAAATACTTATTGCAAGGTTTCTGGAAGGTGTTTTTGATGATTCTAGCACCTTCTGATTTGTTAAAGATTCCCTTGATGTCCTTCCAAGAAAAAAAAATCCAAAAATTTCAGTTGATTCTGATCATGCATTTTGGTGTTTTGAGCAAATGTTTGCATTGCAGTGTCCCCTAGGCCACGGTGCAGTAATTTCTGTCCTTTTATGGACAGATAATACAAAATAACAAATTTCTTCTTGTTAAAGGGATTAGCAGCGATTTGCTAATCCGAAACATCGAAAAAATCATCAAAATTCATATTTTTATATTTTTGTTACTGGCATGGATATGCTAACATAACCGGCAAGTGTTTGGCTTGAAATCCGTGTATTAAAGGCAAGGCAGTACTTTTTATCTGATTCTGTAATTTCTATACGTGCGTATCAAAATTCCAACTTGAGATCAAAAAAGCCTTTCCCGGTGAATATCACAGATTTTCAGCGTGATATTGTGCACTATGATCAACACAGTTTGACCTCCAACACAAACATTATTGATCTTTATTTATTCTGTACTGGTGTAAACCCCAATCAGCTGTTTAGTACAGATTTCGAGACGCCTTCGCTGTATGTCTATTTGCGGGAGACGGTATGACAAATTTCCTCAAATAGTTCATTTTTTTCACTATTTGGTGGTTTTTCTACATTAAAGCAGTTATATGGAATTCTACATACCTATCCCTGCATTTATAACTTAAAAACATGCATTTCCACATTTTTTCGATTCTCTCGGATTATCGCTGCTAATCCCTTTAAGTTCAAATCTCCATGTTAGATTGGTTCAGAAGATACAGACAGCTCAACTTTTGTAGGTTAAGGAATGGGGGAGGTAAGGTTGTGGATCGTGAATGCCCTTCAATAAACATTAACATATACATGACTATGAGATAATCTTGCCAACTCTCATATAACACAGATTTCCTTCCCTCTTCCTTGATTAGCTCTTTTCCAACAGATTCAATTATATAGTTAATCCTTCACTGTATTTGTGTCATATTCCTAACAAAAAAAAATGTCTTTCTAATCCTTGAATTTAAAGCCATGTGATGGTGTAGAGGTTCCTCTTTTTGCACACTCTTTTTTCAGCTTTTTTCCTTCCTCTTTTTTCCAACATTTTTTGGTGCCAAATACCAGTTTTTTACTTATGTGTCGGCCTATTTGGCATTTTACTTTATACAAATACCCATTTGAGGCTGTTTTTTCTTTTTTTTTTGTCTGTTACCTCTCACACCCCTGATGCTGCCATTGTTAGCCATAGCATGTGTCTCTCAATACAAAATGGCATTTAAGGGTAGTGTCAACACTGGTGCTTTTGTTTTTACAAACAAAACGAATTTCTGATGTTTGCACCATTTTACACATCAAACTGTGTTCTATGTTACCAACAAAGGTTCTCCACTGCAGACGAATCTTGAGCTGTATTTTTGCCGGATTTAAAAACATTATTTGACATTTAAAGTCACAAAAACCGCTTGGTCTAAACGGGACGGGATTTAAGCCAGTTTCCCGCCGTCAGGCGCAATGTCGCACCATCTCCAAGGCGTCGCGCGTTGAATTTTTGCTGCGTAATATGAAGTGTGCGCGTGTTTTAATGTACTTTTGCCGGCGAACGCATCGTGAAAAACGAAAAATAACATTGAAAATTTAAAAAAGCCGCTAATGAGACAATTGAATTTCAATTTCTTCTAATTTCTTCTTTCTGGATTTTTAAGACAAAATATGTTTGAATTCATGTGCATAAAGATTTATTTTGATCACTTGCACAACATACTCAATTTTGAAGTTCAAAGATAAAGTTTTTTAAGAGACAGCTTGAAATGGGCTGAACAGTCACTTTTTTTTTTAACTAAAATTTTTTTACAAAAATTTGGCAATTTTCAGACAAGGATAACTCCAAGAGGGAAATAACCAGACTAAAAGATAAGGTTTAAACTTTTCTTTTTCCTACGATAGCATTGTCTTCTCAGGGACGGTTCCTCATTTTTCATTTTTTTCGATTTCAACTAAAGATATTCTCAATATATACTCAAATTTGGAAAAAGAAAGTAAAAATCACCTTTTTTGACATTTTTTCCTTAGATTTCGAAAAGCCTAATTTTAAAAAAAATGAAAAATTCAAATTGTGTTTGTTCTGCTGTCTGAAAATTTTTGGGCAAAATCGTGTTTTTTTATATTTTTCTCCAAATACTAAAGTTTTACATTATCTATGCCATCATCGGGTTTAATCGTCCAATTTTCTTTCTAGAAAGTAATCCTTTTACTCCATAATCAAAATTTGCAAATACAAACCAAAAATAATACTCGGAAACTCCAAGGGTCTCCACTGCCCTTAATAGCGTTATCTACAAGTTGCCAATAGTTGGCATTCTACCTGGATGTGAATGGGGGGGGGGGGTGGATGTTTGAACCCAGAAGCTGAACCCTTTACCATGTTTTTCCAGTAAATTAGGGTTCTTAAAGGAATAAGCTGGTTAGGTAAACCCCTATTGGACCTTGAAACAGTCTCTTACTACCAAGTACTATGCTTTTGGCTTTCTTTTGTCTTACTGGCTATTCCAAGTTCAGTTTTTCAAACTTGTGTACAAATTTTTTAAAACCACCCATTTCCTTCCTATGGGAGTCTCACGAGGTCCAAACCACAAAGTTGAGTTCATAATAAGATGTCACCGTCCAAGTAATACAATAATAAGTAAATGGCCCATAACTGTGTAGGAACTCCACTTACATAATATGCTATTTAATGTACCACTTTGTAGTGTTTAGGTTACGCTTGTGCAAACAGTTTACAGTTTGAGATATCGGGGTTATGACAGGTTCGTGTCATACCACAAACCCCCACAATGGTTTTGGTGGGTGGTAGATTGTCATGGAGCTCAAATGCATACCTCTTTTTAGAGAATAAGGTTGATTTTGGGAACCGGTAGAATCTTTATGACGATTGAAACCAAGGCGATACACATTATTTTAAGTGGAATAACGAGGCGGCTGAGTTCTTCCACGCAAAATAATGGTGTCGCCGTTTCAAATTCATCGTAAAGAGAGTACCGGTTCCCAAAATCATACCTTATTCTCATTCTTAAACAGCCTTCACATTTAAAGGTCATCTTTAACCCAATTTGCGATCTACGTTACGGCTTAAATACAACAAGAAGGACTGCCACCACCCAGTGACAAAACAATCGAACAACCCTTGAAACCACGAGACGCAACGTTGGCAGCACGCGCAAACTCGCGAAACGCGGTATTCATCGAGCTCTTCAAACCTAAAAGTAAACGTCAACAATCGCATACTACCTGGTTCAATTGTCGAAGTTGAAAACGGGCATCAGCCAATTAAATTGCTTACATTTCACAGTTGTTTGAGAATAACAAGCATTGCCGATAGTTAGTGATGCAGTCATGATAAACTCTACAGTACACTTAACAAAATAGGGGCAAAGTTTGCAGGGAGGCTAAACCAATAGGATAATAATGCAACATAACTGAAAGTACATAAAACAATTTTGCTCAATAAATTGTTATAATTGACTATTGCCCTATAAAAGAATTTTAATTTTGTTGGTTACAGGTATAGAGATTACACATGTCCCTTTATGTGATACATAGGTTTTGTTTTGAAGTTGGCCATTAAGTTAGCCACTCCCTCAACATATCCTACCCCACCCTACCCCTACTACCGAAACCACTATCCCACCCATCCCACTTATTAAAAATGAGTCTCCTTATCCACTAGCCCAGAAGGGGATGGGGCTGACAGAGCATCCAACAGGGAATCGAACGTGGCCACTGTATTACAAAGTGAGTGTCCCATCAGAGAGGGATGAACTGCTGATGGGGCTTTTAAAACAAAATAATTTATATTACATGGGTATAGGCAAAACTCACTAAAATTGAAACTAAGACTTAACTAAATCTCACTGCGCGAGTTAGTGAGATCTAGTGAGTTTCAGTGTCTGATAATGTTTTTGAGTGTTTTTAGTGAGGCTTTATTTAAAAAAAAAAGAAGCCAGATTCAGGGAGAGGATCAATCTTCAGGAGCACAATTCTAGTACTCCCCACCTATTTAGCAACACCAACTATTTTAGTGCTCCAAATTATTTAACAAGTTTTTTTTAACATAATCCCAAATTAATGCAACAAATGTAATGTCTGGTGGCCAAGGAAGTAACAGTAATATCGAATAGAAAAATCACAGCTTCGGTTGTTTTTCCCACTTGTATGGCATGGAAATGCCTGAATTATATTGCTTTTTCATGTCCAGTTTAAATTGAGCTGAACCAGTGTTGCCTTATCTTGCTGCAACCCTGGGGATATGAACCCAGACATGGCATGAACCCAGACATGACATGAACCCAGACATGACATACAAAGTAGGGCTTTGTGCATGCAAGTACACCTGCTACTGAGTGACCAGTGTCTGGACTTTTTATGATGGTCATGTTGAGAATGTCACTGTGTTTCACCAGATTTGTTCATAAATGTGAGCACACAAATTTACTAGCCTGACAAGTAATACAAATTGTCAGGGGAGGGCGGCCAAGAAATCCAAATTTCAGATGTCGCCATTGGTTTAACACGTAAAAATGAAATCTTGACGAAAAATTCTGAATTTTTTACATGTTGTCAAGGAATATTTTCTTATTCCAAAACCGTTGGAGTTGAAGAATCAACTCCACTGGAAGGGTTATTTCTGATTTTTTTGTATGAATAACGAACAAGGACGATGTCGTATGTGGGTCATGGGAACACCCATGACCGACCCACATCAAAGCACCCAAATTGGTTTGTAATTTGCACTCAGTATTGCTGTAATTTCTTTTGACACTTTTGGTTAGTTGCTATAATGAATGAGGCTTGGCCGCCACCGCCTGCAAATTGTGTTGGACAGCAACATTTGCTTGTTCAGATACTTGACTACTTAAGAGTGACCCAATCATGGTCCGATTTAGATTTGATTTTTTCTCTTCACATGGAAACATCACCAAAAAACTTCTGATTACAAATTTTGATATAAAATTGGATGGATTAAGCGTGATACACAAAGATAAATTTTAACAAATTTATGTGACAAAAAAATGGATATGTACGGGTTTTGAAGATAAAAAAAAAATTATGTGAGGCCCAGCCATTTTTTAAAACTCAAAGCTGAATATACTGCAATCAGCCAAAATTACAGAGCAGCTTTTTTTAAATCTACTGAACCACCTCCAAAAAAATGAAACAACCAAAGTTGTGAATGAAAGTATTCTTTCTTCACATGAGCTCAAGCATGAGAGCAGAGTGATTATGCATTTGTGTTGGAGCCAATTTTCTCCGAAACACCCACTCCTGTTTTTCCTCCCACATGCGCAACCTGCTTCCCATGTGCTTAACATCAGCAAGATTTGGAGATAGTTGCATGCGAAGTATAAAGTGGAGTATAAGCTGGCAACATATCAGAAGTCTTGAGAGTTTCCTTGCTCAAATCTCCTGTCAATGTGACATACATCCACAAGGTGATTGTCACGGCAACAGTCGTGCAGGCCTGGGCATCCATTTTGAGCAGCCAATTTGATTGGCTGTTCATAGATTTGTATGGTGTAATTGGCCAATTGGAGAAATGATTTGAAAAGCTTAAATCTGCATACAGATGTATAGAAGGTTAATTTTGATTGGCTACTCAGAGATTATGTGATGTTATATCCTGTAATGAGCCAATCAGAGATATTGTAAGAAATGTGGTGGGTACTCCATGGGTTAAAGGATGTAGTTCAAGAATTTATTTACAGTTAATAAGGAATCACTGGGTAATGTTACTTCACAGTTTCTCATCTTATCACTTAAAATATGATCTATCAAATTTGATTAAAGTTATGATTATAGTCCAAATATATGTGAATATTGATGTTTTGGAATTGAGCATTAGCAGACTGTGATGTACGTAATTCTAGCTTGGAAGTAGAATTTGTCATGTGTTTTGGTTTGCATTGTTGCCAACAGTGGCTTATGCAGCCCAATTGGGCTGTAGTACAATTACTAATCACTGCAGTGCATTGCAGTATCTTTCAGTCCATAGCGACCACTAATAAAGATAAAATTAGGCTGCTAGAATATCCTGGATGATGGCATTTTATTTACCAATTTCTGACAAGTAGCGCAGGGAAGGTGAGAATAGGAGGAGAGATCTCACCAAGTTAAGTTCCTAACAATCGATAGGTGCTATTCACAATGCTTTTGTTTGGCCCACTTGAAAAGCCACCTAAGTCTCCCTTTTTGGAGACGCGAGTTGCTGACGCGCGTTCCACTGAATCGCTTCGATTGCCACAGATGAAAATTTTCAACAAACGGAAGTACTTCGTCCTATCCTGGATGAGCAAGGAAGGTAAAGGGCTGTCTTTTGGTACACACTTAAGCAGTGTGACTTTTGAGCATTTTGTTTCAATTTTAAAATTCAGTTGATAATGGAAAAAGTGCAGTTTATTTCATTGAAAACAACATCAAATTCAGTAAAATTTCCAGGTAGTTATGAAAGTTTACAGCTACAGTAGAACTTGGTATAAAGTTCTATTTTAAATGACTTTGAAAGGTCATTTGAGGCATTTTGTCATAAAGTCAAATATTTTAATATTTCCTGTAAGTTCCTGTACTTAGCACATTTTTTTGAAGAGCGCCCCCAATTTTTAAAAAAATTTGAGATTTTTTACACGGTTGCATTGGTAACTGGCTAGTAAACTATACCTGTGATTGGTTAAGCTCTACGCAAACGAAGAAACTGTGTAACTAGAATAATTAATATCGGGATCCCGATAATAATTCAACGGCTGCTGAAAACAGCCTTCCAATATGAAATAGCCGGGAAATAGCGCCATGTACGTATCTACGCTCATCTATTAGTTGTTTTATAGGTTCAGGCAAGTCAAGTTAGAGGTCATTTTCTTGAGGTGGCACTATTTCATCATGGACGGACATAAACTTAGCATTTCCAGCTCTGCCGTTAAGTACAATCTAGGATCCCAATTCTAATTACAAAAATCGCTCATTTTATGATAAATACGCATTTTTGAGCATTCTCGTTCGCAATGTAGTTTTCTAGACAATTACCAACATAGCTGTGCAAAAATATCAAATTTTGAAAATTGGGGGCGCTCTTCAAAAATGTGCTAATATTGCTTTAACCCAATGATGTTGTTGATTTGAAAACTCTCTGGGTTTGTTTCGAACACTTGGTTTTAGTGTACCATTGCATACTTTTTCAGCATTCTGGGATAAAAATTGACAATCTGGGCAAGACTTTCGGGTCACACACAGGCGGAAGGACGTGATTCATGGATTTGTCGTCCAAACAAAACATTGTTGAATAGATGATCTCCCATCAATGTTTACAAACACAACTTAGTACTTGGCCACTTGGCATGTTTGAGGTGCGAAGGACATCACATACAGCTGCAGCACTATTCAATAGGCTATTTTTACTAATTGACGGTGAATTTTTAAAGCGGAAGCCTTATAGGTGCTCATGCATACCGCTGGCCAGTGCTTTGTTTTTTGCCCGGAGCTTGTGTGTGTGCAAAGAAATTAAGGTTTTTATGAATGGGCGGCAAATCTGGTTTTTTTTTTATTAGAAGTGGTAGTTGAGCTCTCTCCTTCTATTCTCCTTCCCTGGTAGCGGTAACCACCAAGTTTGCTTTCAGTAAAAAGAAGTCTGGTGACGCCTCCGAACTCTTTGCTTTTCAAGATGGTCCCAATTGTGAGGCATTGAATTAGTGACTACCTTCCTCAATCATTTTACATAATGGACTTTTTCTCAAATTTTACCCAACTCCCCTTATCAGTACCAATCTATTATACCACATACAATTTTAGGTATATTTTATGGTATATTGTATTCAGCAACATTTTAAACATTGCATTTTGTTAGTTTAGTCTTAACACCTATAAATCCTTTCAGACAACGATAAAATTTCAGTTCTTAGCTTTCTACAGTAAGAAAGTCATACAAAGTTCATCAGTTATAATTGTTTCCGCTAACCCTCAATATCAAGCAGTAATTTTATCATTTATCATTTCAGCCCCTCCAAGATATCTTGCCTCCTTCTTCATCTCCGACAAGACAGTTGAGGACTTACTGGAAGCAGGTGCACAGGATGCCTTTCTGTCGGCTGTCAGCAGTACCGTATGGCCTAACGTAGAACTCCAGATACACAAGCTACAATCGGGGAAAGAGCTCGGTCTACCAGGCCCATTACCAACCGATACGAATCAGAAGGAAGGGTGGGTAATGTAATAGTAGCTATACGGTGATATGCTTTACGGTGATACGGATTGTATCAATTTCAGGATTATATAATAAGCGAGGGGGAGGCCCAGGCCTTGTGTTGAATCCACAAATAGGCTCTATGGTGCTGTCAGCATTGTATGGTCTAATGCAGAGCTACACACATACAAGTCGGAGTCGGGTGAGAAGAGGAGAGACGAGTTATAACCAGCCAATATCAATACTAAGGAAGGGGAATGCACTTTTGGTGTTTAGGTGAGGTCTTGAAATGATACGGTTTGTGTCTATTTTGGTGTGCTATATTGGATGAGGAGGCAGCCTGAGCCATATACCAAATCCTAGAATAGATAGAGTTCATATCATCCCCCAAACAGACCCTGGTAATGAGAGAGGGGTAATTTATGAAGAAGTCCCTGAAGAGATACCATCACTTCCCTTGCACAGTTGGGTATGGTTCCAGTGGGTTATGTAGTTAAGTAACTTACCGAGTGATTTTGGGACGACTGTGTTGTATGTGGAGACATTGTAAATTGATGTGTATTTCTTTCCTTGAGTAAACCAAGTGAAATAAAATTGAAGAATAAATGATAAAATTTGTTGTTTTGTGCTATCCTTTACAATATAAATTGACCTACACATTCATGGGGTATTAAAAAAAAAAAAACTATTAGTTTCTGGAACAACAAATCCCTCTATTTTATTCTCATGTAGTTTGGATTGTCATCACTGAAACTAATTCCTATTTTGATGATTTTAGTTAAAAAGGCAGCAGTGATTCCCCCTCTGAATAAAATGAACCAAATTATGCCTTACCTGGGGAGCATGTGTGGTCCAGTGAAAAAGTACAGGACTCGTGATCATTAGGCTGTTAAAATTGTGAGTTCGAGCCCCACTGTGGTCAACATGTTTTGTGTCCCTGGGTAAGATACTTAATCTCAATTGCCTCGTCGACCCAAGCGAAATCTGGGCAGCTGTAATGGGGAATATTACAATCTAAGTGCTGATAGGCTTGTGCGCTTGTAAGACATGTCTTTGAGCAGCCGCCTAGATGAAGCGAAATGATTGTGACGATTTCTTGAAGGCGGCGTAATAATAATTGCAACAGCGCTTTGAGCATGTTTACGGGGATTAAGGGCTTTATAAAATTATGATTATTATTATTTGGTCTCATCAGGGGTTGAGAGTGAAGGTATGACATGTCTTATAGTTCTCTCTAGTGTTTTTATTGTGTCTACTCTATGCTGTATTTCTGAGGAAATGTGAGCGTTTCAAGCCAGTATAACTCCAAATGAGACCATATTTTGCTCTAAGCATTTAATTACCATATGGTGGTAATGATGGTGTAATGGTCAATCTATTCAAATAATCGATAGCTGATATTTAAAGGTTGACTCAGAGATTTCATACAGAGGGTTCCCTCTATATGTAGCCCACCATGGTCTCAACCACAAACCAACAGGAATTATGCTATAACTCTTTCACTTTGAAGAAATTGTAGTGTTTTCCAGATCCGGAAAACTTGTAATATGCATAAACAGCCATATTTCATAGCCTATATGTAGGCATGGTTCCTCAGTTTAAATAGTAAGGTTGGTATGTAGGTACTTGATAGGTTCTAACTTGACACTGACATTGAAAGCGCACTAAAATGATGCTAGACTACTTGGTACATAGCAAATAGGAGCGTAAGGGTATAAAATCCTGTATTTTATTGAGTGGGCATGGTATTTTAATTGCAGTACAGTTGTTGGCTGCTTTGAACATATTCATGTATTGTTTTGATCGGAAGTCATTTCAGTAGTGCAATAACAATGTAGGCTGTTCTAAAACATAGTTTAGAAAAAAAATTGCCAAAAATCTCTGAATCTCCCTTTAATGACATGACATGTTTGTTGCATGCTATGCCCACCCACTGAATAAAAATCAAGAATGTTAATACTTGTGTGACACAATCAGATCCACGCAGGCCAAAGATGGGAATTGCAGAATTATGATACAGGCTAAACTAGTGAGCTAAAAGCAATAGAATGCATAGGAATATTGGCATTACAAAAGCTTAAAAACTTGGCAGCTGAATATGTTAGGGATATGGGGATTTTAGCAATGGTGTGCTTGGTTGCTAGACAAATTAATAATGGGAATAACTTGTTGATAAAAGAAATAAATATCCTTCAAGTTTTGCAAAATAAGTGCTCGTCTTGTTTTTAGACCAAGTCGCCACATTTTTCTCCATTACTCCATTCCCTCAACTGGCTGTCAAATTGCTCAGAGGATTAAAGGTGCAACAAGAGATTTCAAATAACAGGTTTCCCTAAAAATGAGAAAATTCTGATTTTTGCACTGGTGTATAGCTTTCTATGAAAAAAAGATCCTCATCTAAAAGGATTAAGCTGAAAATTATTTCTATGGTAAAAAATTGTGAAATTTGTAATTTCCTATAGGAGCATATGGGCATCAACAAAATCGAAAATGGATAAAATGAACATTAATCGGCCTAAAGTTCACATGGTGGTAACATGATGTGCATCTGTTTTAATGTTTCTGACACTCCTAACCAAAATAACCCCTCAAGTTGAAACCAGTGCAATGACCTTGTATTCACTCGATAGTGTCAGGGGAGGGATAGCACATGAATGTATAAATAGGCCTATATGCCACAGCTGGTGTAAAGGTGTGCCAGCTGAGTGGCTTCAACGTACTCACTACTGCGGTACTGGCGTTACCGTGGTGAAAGTACCGCAGCTGTTTTGTCAAGTCAAGGTTTACGAACTTGAACATTTGACCCTATTTCCGCCGTAGTTCATCAGACCGGTTAGCATTAGGCGTTCTGTTAAGTGTAGGCACTCAGATTGTCTGCTCAGTGCAGGAAGCGGGGGTAATGTGTTCTGTACAGATGGTAGTACTCAAATAACACATAATGTCGTATTGCGATGTTGATGACATTCTCAAAATGTTGCGAGAATGTCATAAATGTTTCAGCGATGTTGCTAATTGCGTTATGTGTTGTGGTTCTGTCTGTCGATAACATAAGCCATGTACCATTAGCAGTGAACACATAGATAAAAACTGGTCTTCAAATTTGATTGTAGAGAATAAAGATAATTATTTTAAACTGCACTGTGTCTTAACTTGCAAATAAAGATAGGCATTGTCATTATTTTAAGTGGCAGAATGAGGCTTTAGGCCAAGTTGTTACTGTTCTTTGTAAGTTACACAATACCCAGCCAGTCTAAACTGTTGATTTGGATTGGACAGGCTAAGTTGTAATTTTATTTATTTATAGGTAGTCAGGTCAGGTTTTCTTGAGGGCATGCTACTGTTATCCTGGTAACCAGTACTACCTGACAGTCCCAGAGCCGGATTGTCGGCTGCTAAACCATCACCCCATCCAGTTTCTAAAGAAATCCGATGAGGAGGGTAGCTGGTTACCATGGTAAAACTAAAAGAATATCTACCTTCAAGGGCATCAGCTCTGGAGACTGACTAACTAACTAAATAAATAACTAACTAACAAGTGATTTTTGGATGGAAACTTTAGAATGAAAACCCTTTGCCACTGTAATCAGTGAGTTTTAAAGAATAACGCATATTCATAAAATACAAAAATTTAGGGTTGGGCCGTAATTATAGCAGTGCATTCTAAAGTT
This sequence comes from Ophioderma brevispina, assembly GCA_023653785.1. Taxonomy (NCBI): domain Eukaryota; kingdom Metazoa; phylum Echinodermata; class Ophiuroidea; order Amphilepidida; family Ophiodermatidae; genus Ophioderma; species Ophioderma brevispina. Next base: position 32,600 of record JAMKCH010014077.1, on the reverse strand, counting down.
TTGCAAAATCATCAGCAATGATCCATTTGGCCATGAGGAAATGAAATTGGGAAAAGAGCATCTAGCTTTGTATAGATATGTGTGATTTACGAGAGTGTTTCTAAACATCATCTAGAAACACTCATGTAAATCACACCAATATCTATAAAAGGCTAGATGCAAGAGTGTTTCTAAGCATTATAATCTAAAAACACCAAATTGGTTAAAATTGACAAACCTATCTTACCATATGACCTAAATCTTTGTCATATTCCCTGTGCACATTTTTTTCAAACATGATAAACCTGTCTTTAAAAAAGTGATTCAATTCTACCTATTACTTTACATGATGTAATCATGACTACACTTTTTGTGTATAGTGTTACATATGGGTGAGTAATTTATCCAATATTATGAGCCTTTTGAGTGATCATAGTGTTCACACTAGGTAATAATCAGTCATAGATCAAGTTTAGTCATTTGATTTAGTGCTACCCTACGAGCAGGATAATGGATAAATTTTGTTTCATCTGCTAGTGTTTACCATACTTTTTTCCATAGGTTTAAAACCATTTTTTCACAAGCTTTACATCATTATGGCAGGGTGTATCTTTTTTTATTTCTCTATAAGGTACCATATTGTATATTTTTCCTTGTGAGGATTATGAAACAAGAAATCAAGCTACTGTAAAAAGGTGTATATTGTTAATGGGCTAAGATAGAGATACATTCTTTTGCCATATTAAAGCAATATTGGCACATTTTTTGAAGAGCGCCCCCCAATTTCCAAAATTTGATATTTTTGCACAGTTACGTTGGCAATTGTCTAGGAAACTATACCTGCGAACGAGAATGCTAAAAAATGCGTATTTATCACAAAATAAGCGATTTGTAATTAGAATTGGGATCCCAGATTGGACTTAACGGCAGAGCTGGAAATGCTACGTTTATGTCCGTCCATGATGAAATAGTGCCACCTCGAGAAAATAACCTCTAACTTGACTTGCCCGAACTATTAAAACAACTAATGGATGAGCGTAGACACGTACATGGCGCTATTTCCCGGCTATTTCACATTGGAAGGCCGTTTCCAGCAGCCGTTGAATTATTATCGGGGATCCCCGATAATAATTATTCTAGTACAAAATTGCTTCGTTTGTGACACATAGACATTTTCGAGCTTAACCATTCACAGGTATAGTTTACTAGCCAGTTACCAATGCAAACGTGTAAAAATCTCCAAATTTTGGAAAAATTGGGGACGCCCTTCAAAAAAATGTGCTAATATTGCTTAAGGACAGTTGCAGTGACATACTCTGTGCATGGGGGGGTGCGGTGCCCACTGGCTCAGACAGTTTGTTGAAACATCAAATGGTCCGTTGGCACATCACGGTATGACGGCCAAAAATTTCAAAGACAATGACATTGTTAGCGACTCGAGAGTACCATTCAGCTAATCAAATTCAGTGTGAAATAAGCACCGTGGTATGCAGGCACCCAAATTAATACTGTTACATTTGTATACTCTTGCATGATGCACTGTGTATGACTAGCAAGCCCTATTTAGATTCTTAAAGGGGTGAACAAATTTCGGAACATTAAAAAAAATGCAAAAGAATGTCGGCAAATTGCCCATTTTCATTCCTGCTGCAGTTGCGATTTACTGTACAAGTAGTAATTCTATATCACTTCTATTAACCTCATTTGGTGTTACTACAAATTGTGTGCATGGCTACCCCTCTCCCTCATGATCTCTATACAGCCTAATGAGGAACTGCTTCATACCCCTAAAGAATGTTTGGAAACCCTTGATCATCCCAAAAATGCTGCCCTCTCAAGGATGTATGGATTAAACCCAGGGGGTAGGACATGCCAACCTAACAGCAACAGCGAATTCAAAACGGCATCAACTTCCGGGTGCTAGTCTGTTTCAAAGACTTAATGGTAGGAGGGCACTCTTACGCATATCGAACGGTTACACACAGACTTGACTAAAGACTAGGCCTGGTCACGAATATTAAATCTTAAATGACCGTTATTGGAAATTACACTGTTTTGCAGCGAGGTTAATCCACTAACCTCAACGGATTTTGAAGTCAATATTTTGCCCTAAATTATCATGATATTACTAAGATCTTTTGAACAAAGGTTTAAGAGATGACTTTGTAATATCACTGGGACCGAGACTGCCATAGTAAATGCACGTAGCAATTCCCCAAATTACCGTTTGGAAATCCCCAATGCCCAAATCGAGCAGATCGTGTCCTACCCCCCACCTTTTGAACAAAGGTTTAAGAGATGACTTTGTAATATCACTGGGACCGAGACTGCCATAGTAAATGCACGTAGCAATTCCCCAAATTACTGTTTGGAAATCCCCAATGCCCAAATCGAGCAGATCGATTAAACCCCTGTTCGTGTGATCTTGGCTTTCCAGGCACACAAATTGACAGAAGTAGAAACCGCTAGCCAAGTAAAGTTTAAACGTTAACAGGAGTTTCCTAATTGTCTATTACAGGACCTTGACCTTTTTAATTTCAATTTCTGTAATTGTATTATGTGGTTTCCTGGTAGCTTTTACAGAAGTGTTAAAGGGACACTGGGAGATTTAGTTTGAAGCACGCCCTCATATATGCACTTGCCTACCCAAGGTAGTATATAAACCAACATTAATGGGCCACGGTCCAATTGCTAATAGCTTCATCTCCAGAACCCCAGATTTTTACCAGAAGTGGTCACAATTTTGGTGTCTGAAGAAAGCTATTTTTTTCTTTACCCTGTGAAATCTTAGAGCTAAAGGATGTTTGGTTTGGATGTTATGATCAAAAATGTGTCCCATTTTGGTTGACCAACATTAATTTTACACAGTACAAATGGGTGGCGGTGGTAGCAGCAACAGGATTTTTTGTCACAGTACACAATATGAGAATGATGGTGGTGGTGATGGTGGTGGCAGCAGCGGCATTATTGTCACAATACACAACATGAGAATGAATTAATTTGATCCCTAGCTAGGATGGGGTAAAGTCTGGATGGGGAGAGTACCCATCCTAGGAAATGATGGGCAGTATAAAGAAATCCTATGAAATCCTAAAGGATTCTATGGGATTTTAGGACAGGAAATGGTTTAAAATCTCTTGCTCCATGGGAACAAAATCTTCTCCATACCAATGCTTACTACATTCATATACTCTGTGTATGTAGTGGCCTATCGGGGGAGACGTTAGATAAAATACGCAAATGTAGTGCAAGTGCTTTTATTTTGTCTGATTGCACTCCACGTACTGTTTAAGGTAGAATGCATAAGCATCGGTTACGATTGATTATCTCACCGGGTAAATTTGTTTTACTCTTGTTTAACAAAATTTCAAAACACTGATAAACAAATAAACAAAAAAAAATTTGTTTTCCTGTCATGTATGAATTAGGTTAATTTTAACTTTGACAAATCAATGCACTTGCACTGATTTTAATGCTTATCAATGCACGCACTTGTCCCTGTTGGTCCCGTGCATAAAACGCATCAAAATCTCAGCGCACATACCTTGCCTTGTCTCATTTCACTAAAAAAGTAAATTTAAAATTATTTTCCTATAATTAGTAAATGTATATTTCTGTAAAATAATTCTACATGAATTTGTCAGACACACCCACACCCAACAAATCTGTTCGTCTTTGGGACCCCCTGATTTACCCGGAAGTATCGATTTTGATATCAGATGAAAGGCCATATTTTTCTCATTGTCGTCCTGAAATTTGAGCCCTCAAATCCATTTCATTCCCAAAATATAAACAAAAAACCGACAAATTAATGGTTAACCATCAATATTAGCAGGGCTTTGCAATGTGCATTATTGCTTCTACCATCAAAACCACAAGTTTGTTTCCCACGGTACTTGATGGGGCGTATGTGCAAGTGCCAGGCTCTCATATTAAGTAGAGAACACAATAGACATAAATTGGAACAAGCACCTTTAATTATTTCATGTTTGCATTGTGTTAAATAGGCTTAGCAATAAGTGCTGTAGTGGCCCTTTAATATACCCATGATTAACATGTCCAACTGATTTTCCCTTTTGCAGTATGGCAATCAACTCCAGTACTAAGTCTCACAGTGCCCCTTTAATCATGTTATGATTATTTTCCTGACAGTGTGGCTGTAGTGGTGGGCTCAACCAGTCCATTTTCTTCGGACCTGAAGGAAGCTCAAGGGCGCTGCACTAAGGCCTCAGAGAGCAAAGTACTTGGTGACGACTACAGCACTACCTGGTGTGACGTGAACATGGTAGGTTAACTAATATTCTCACCAGCAACATTGTCTTTTTGCATTCTTAATGTGTGATCACAAATCACTGATATACATGTGTGTCAAAGGTTCAGTCATGAGAAGTGTTCTTGGAAAACTTTGAAATTAAACACATGTGGGTATAGTATAGAATGTTTTGATACATAAATTGTTCAGGATTAGCCGAGGGAGGGGGAAATTTGTAGTTAAGAGAAGGTGAAATCTATAGCCCATTTGTGACCTCACAGAGTTAGTGCGACTTTATTGAGAAGCCATGTTTTCTTTTTTCCACCGTGAGGTAGGGATGGGCAAAACAGTGTTGAAATTGATTTGACACTGCCATTTGCATTCAAATTAATTGAAATTAACATTTGTCATGTTCGACGGCAAGATAAATGTGATTATTAAGAACAAGTGGTACACGAGCACACGTTTACTAATCGTAAGTACCACCAATACATGTTTATTTATAGTCAAGGAAACCATGACAGATTAGTCAAGAAATTGTTGTTTACCACATTGCCCAACACTAGCGAAGAATTGGAATTTCCTAAAGTAATTTCTTCACTTCCTGTTGAGGGGTGAACACTCATTTGGATGATTCTCAATTTCAACTGGTATTTCCATTGATAATCTGTGGGACCCATGTGTCTGTTTTCACACCTTGAACCGATGAGAATTGGGCCTTTCTGTCTGACTGAGGGTGAGCAATACTGTTATCTCTGGAGACAAGTAGCCTGGCTCCTTGAAGATAAGCCTTTGCCAGAGGGTGGCAGACGTCATTAGTACTCTCTGCTACAACTTAGGTTTGTTGCTACTTTTAGCTGCCTTCATGTTTGGGTAAAAGCAATGATTCATCCGAGCTAAGATAAACATCAGTTAGTTATGTTCAACATAGTGTGGAAATGTGTCATGAAATGCAAACTGCATAATGTGGAGGGGAAGTAGCAGTGACTTGCGTCAGGGAAGAGACTGGTGTTGATACCCTCCTCTACTTTGTTAGCTATAAAAACATACTGCTGCCCTCTTGAGCCCTGTGTCATACTATTTACATTTCTGTCTGTGGTGTTTTCATGGGTGTTATTTTTAGACTGGCTCATGTGTAATGTATATGATATTTGGCAGACGCTTTCAATGTTTTGCAAAAAAAAAAATGAAAGTCATTGTTGGAATTTTGAAACAGCATTCAGCAATGTTCTAATCTAGTAAACCATGTGAAACAAACGACAAATAATGATAGGTTTTTGCTGACACTTGACGTGACCTGGAACCCTCTGTCACATTATATTAAAATTAAACTAAAAAGATACATGATATTTTTCAAACATCAAAGATATGATACTTTTTTAATGTTAAAGGTGGAATAAAAGATTTCACATATCAGTTGTCCCTAAAAATTGAATGCCCAGATTTTTGCATTGATATAAAGCTCTCCATAAAGAAGTCCCCGTCTGAAAGGATTGAGCTGAGAATTATTTTTTTGGTTCAAAATTGTGACATTTCTAATTTCGTATTGGAGCAAATACAATATTCTGCTTATGTTTTATATGTGAAATATAAGCAAATCAAAATAATCAACATTTGTTTTTACTTTTAAGACATTTCCGTAGCCAAATACAAGGTAAGAAATCTATTGAGTGTCTAATCGATATGATACCCCTACATATGATGCAATATGATATATGGTTGCCTTGAAATCTCTCATTACAACTTTAAGGTTAAAGTCCCTTAGCAGAGATTTTGGACATCTAATGTACTAGCTTTTTTAGTCTTGATGGCCATTCTTTGTTTATGGGTATGTGGTTTACTGTTCATCACATGTGATATGTAAAACATGGGCAATGATCTCAAGGGAATTCCCAAACCATTTTCAGTGGGGTGTTGCCAGCAAAACTGTCCTTTCGCCGATACAATTTCAAAACTTTTCCAGTTCGCTGCACTTGCCGCCGCAGATAAATATAGAGCCTTGTGTATCCATCGAGCACAGTTAGCTGGAAAATTTTTGAAATTGTGTCAGCAAATTATCCATTCGCCGACACAATTATAACAATTTTCAGGCTCGCTGCACTCGCTAGATAAATAGACTTATAATTTTAAAAATTGTGTCGGCAAATGGACAGTTTTGCTGGCAATACTATATTTTTACCATCGGTTCAAAAAATTTGGGGGGGCCAATGTTAGTACAAAATTGTTAAGTTAAGTTACACTGCATGAATGCAATCGGAAGTAATATCTTTGGACAAAATCAGTAACAAAATATTTGATTTCATTAAAATATTCACCTTCATCTATTTTACATTTATATCGATTTTGGCGACAAGTCAAAATTTTTCTTACAGGATTCTGTAAATGGGGGTGTCGCAACCCCTCTGGGAACAGCCCAGCCCCTGAATGATCTGTACAAAAGCAAAGTGAACACAGAATGGCCTTCCAAATTACTGGCCATCGTAGTTCTCTTTAATTTTCTTTGCCGGTTTTATCTTTTATACATATCATGAAAAGAAAAAAGTTAACAAAATCATGGCAAAATGCCTTACAAAGTGTGTGAATTATCAAACCAGATCAATTGCATAGGGAAATTGTAGTTGCCGTAATGGTGTATCGCAATGTCATATGATAGTTTACCTTAAAAACTTATTGATATTGCATGATTGCACTTGCAGTACCCTTCAGAATTTCAAGACACCGTTGAAAAAAAATATGATGAAAGGCCCTTATTTTTACTTGGCAAAATTACTCACACTGAACATTGACCCCTCTTCCGCCCCTACTCATTAAATTCACCTAATGACTCTTTCAACATAAATAAATAAATGTATGCAGAAATGTAGTCAATTAGGCACATTTTTCAAACAGACATGTTTATTTCCTATTTTACATTCCAGACAGAATTAGACACTACAACTCCGCCCCAAGACACCACAGGAGGGCAACCAGTTTTCCTTGGAGGGGAATACAACCCACCCCCAGTGCCTGTGGAAGAGTCCAGTCGTCTGCTGGAATTTGTTCTGATTGTGGCGGTACCATTCGGCGTTGTCCTGCTGGTGATACTGATCTTGGCCTATGTGATGTACGGCAGGAGAGAAGGGATGTAAGTATGGGGAAATGCGGCCTACAAATTGGTGCCATTGCACAGAGGGGTTTATTATCCAGCTTACACTTTTATGTGTGTCAGTGATTGAATTGGGTTCCTTGGGATTAGTTATCAACTTGGATTATATTTCACTATATCACTGTATACGTTATTTTTTTGTTGGATTATTTTCATAAATGTTTGGAATGAACATGTATACAAATTAAAAAAAACACAAAAAATACACTTAAGTAATAGAGTTGCATTATACAAGATGGATTCTGCAAAATAAACAACTCATGCATTTGAATATCCTAGAGATGGCCAATGCACGCAAGGTGAAAAAAAAACCAATGTGCAACTTGTCCAGGACCTCAAACGGGCAACCTCTATACTGCACGGCGCTCTTGGCAAATGAGCTACAAAGGCCAAGTGGTAGATGAGGCATAGATATATATTACGGCGGTTAATTAAAAACAAACACGCCAGTCGTAAAAAATTTCAACTCTTGCATTTGCCTGAAAATCACTAAAATTTTGCATGCAAAAATAACAATGTATACATAGAGTAATTCCCTCACAGTTTTGCACAGGTATTCAAAGAACGAGTGTGATTAAATAGCATGCAGAATTATGCAGTGTATAGGAATATATAATGAAACACAGATTTGAAGATTTGGTGGCCTCTTTGAGTCATGGCATGTCCAAATTTACTAAATATTTAAGCTTAGGCATTGTTCTGCCCGTCCACCATCGTCCATGTTGCTGATTGGCTAAAAAATAATGTAAGTTCAATTGTGACACAATCACAATCAGACACACATAGTTCCATTATGACCGCACTCATCCCAGAGTTCACATACGTTCCATGTGACCACTCAATAATCACATAAGTTTCCCATTGTGACCCAATCGCAATCACATAAGTGCCCATTGTGACCAATTCAGCAATCACATAGTTCAATTGTGACCAATCAGTTAACACATAAGTTCCATTGTGACCAAATTCAGCCATCCCATAATTAAGTATTGACCAATCGGCAATCACATAAGTTCCATTGTGACCAATCACCAATCACATAAGTTCCATTGTGACCAATCACCAATCACATAAGTTATTTGTGACCAATCTCCAGGTTGTACTCATGGGGTTAAATATCAATTGATAAGTGATCCCAAGTTTCACCTAACTTAGTTACATTACTTATCGAAACCATAAGATTTTCACTGAGAAAATGCAAACTGCATAATGTGGAGGGGAAGTAGCAGTGACTTGCGTCAGGGAAGAGACTGGTGTTGATACCCTCCTCTACTTTGTTAGCTATAAAAAACATCCTGACTGCTGCCCTCTGAGCCCTGTTCATACTATTTACATTTCCTGTCTGTGGTGTTTTCATGGTGTTATTTTTTAGACTGGCTCCTGTGTAATGTTATATGATATTGCGCAGACTCTTTCCAATTTTTGCAAACAAAAATGAAAGTCATTGTTGGAATCTTTTGAAACCGCATTTCAGCATGTTTCTAATCTAATAAACCATGTGAAACACACGACAAATAATGATAGGTTTTTGCTGACACTTGACGTGACGCTGGTAACCCCTGATCACATTATATTAAACTTAAACTACAAAGATACATGAATTTTTTCAAACATCAAAGATATGATACTTTTTTTAATGTTCAAAGGGGTGGAATAAAAGAGTTCACTATCAGTTGTCCCTAAAAATTGAATGCCCAGATTTTTGCATTTGATTAAAGCTCTCCATAAAGAAGTCCCCATCTGAAAGGAATTGAGCTGAGACTTATTTTTTTGGTTCATATTGTGACATTTTAGTTCGTATGGAGCAAATACAATATTCTGCTTATGTTTTCTTTGAAATTATAACAAATCAACATACTCAACATTTGTTTTTTTACTTTTAAGACATTTCCGTAGCAACAAGGTAAGTAATCTATTGAGTGTCTAAATCGCTTGATACGCGATCTACATATGATGCAATATGATATATGGTTGCTTGAAATCTCTCATTACAACTTTAAGGTTCAAGTCCCTTAGCAGAGATTTTGGACATCTCATGTACTAGCTTTTGTTAGTCGTGATGGCCATTCTTGTTATATTGGTATTGGGGTTACCTGTTCATCACACATGTGATATGTAAAACATGGGCATTGATCTCAGGGATCTTAAACCATTTTCAGTGGGTGTTGGCCACAAAACTGTCCTTCTCCTCGCCGATACCTTTCAAAAAAAACTTTCCAGTTCGCTGCACTTCTGTGCCCGCCGCAGATAAATTAGAGTCCCCATTGTGTATCCAGTCGAGCACAGTTTAGCTGAAAATTTTTGAATTGTGTCACAAATTTCCATTTGCCGAACACCATTAATAACAATTTTCATGTCTCGCCTTCACTCACTAGATAACTGAACTTAAATTTTTAAAAATTGTGTCGGCAAAATGGACAGTTTTGTTGCTGGCAAGACTATAATTTTTAAATTTTAACAAATTTGGGGGGGGGGGGGGGCAATGTTCGTACAAAATTGGTAAGTAACACTGCATGAATGCAATGGAAGTAATATCTTTGGACAAAATCAGTTACGATGCATCAATGATGCATAAGACGCACTTGTATGGTGGAACTTGAATGATTCTTGGAGACGGCAATGTATGAGACACCAAGACCAGTTTTGGTTGGCCTGAGACCAGTTTTTTGCACAAATAAGATCAAGATGGACATAAACAAAATAAAATATGCTTTGGCAAAATAAGAAAATGTAGTTTAGTACTCAAAGTTAATTTGAGGTCACCTGAACCCGGAACCCGGCGGTTGCGCTCTGTTCAAAGGTGGCAAAAAAATACATTCTTCCCTGTCTTTTTTTTGAATAACATGCCTCTTAATGCAATTATAATCTTAACCAGTTTCAGAAAATCATATCATGCCCCTTTAATATTGGGAATGGCCCTTTAACTGGTAAACTGAGGAATGGGCCGGTATTTGGTAAATGGAGGAATGCCTTTTAATATTTAGGTAAATTGAGGATGTCCTTCATTGGTAAATGAAGGAATGGCACTTTAATTTTAAATAAAATGCATTGCCTTTCCAAGGTAATGATGGAATGGCCCCCTTTGGGCAAATGGCAGGATAGCCCTTTAATCTGGTACTGAGAAATGGCCTGAATGGCCCTTTACTTGGTAAATGTAGGAATTAATTGGTAAATTGATGAATGGATTGCCCTTTAAAAGGTAAATCGGATGGCCTTTTAATAGATACAAGGCGGTCACCCCGGCTTCTTACCACCCAATCACTCCCCCCAAACCCTACCTGCATCACAATTAACTCTTATCCATATCCTCCCCAACAGAGCCCCTTAACAACAGCCTCCTCATTTTTGACCTCCATCCATCACGATCACCAAAACCCAACAAAACCCTCAAAACTCATCAATGATCCACAAAAATCACCCAAAAACACCTAAACATTCTACCAGTTGGTGAACTCCATCATAACTCACGCCAAATGACTTTATAACACACAACTACTCATTCAATGAACTCCCATTCATACCTCACTAACATAACTCTACTAAAACTCCTGTTTGCTCCATTTAGGAACGGGTCAACCAAAACATATAAAAAACTCTAACCTTACTCAACATCGATGACTCCTAACTCACCAAAATTTAACTCTAAGAACATAACTCATCAATGCATTCCATTCATACCTCACAACAAATACGCGTAAAAACTCATTGACGGGCTCCATTTATAATTAATAATTAAGTATTTTTATGTGTTTATTTAACTCATCTATGAACTCCACAACTCAACAAATAACTCTAAAAAGCTGAACATAACTCGTTGATGAACTCCATTCCTAACTCACCCAAAACATAACTCTAAGAACATAACTCATCAATGAACTCAATCCTACCTCGCGCAAAACACAAAAACAACCCTAACCACTCAATCAATGAACTCCATATTTTTTTGAAAATTGCATAATTCCCCTTTAAAATTCAATTTGAGGGTGTTTTTCCTCAAATTATGCAAAAGTAACATTTTTCCCCCATAACAAAATCAACAATATTTTTTTTTTTCAAAAAATTTTTTACTTTTTTTAAGTTTTACCAAAAAAAAATGCTAAAAACAACTCATTGATGAACTTTCATCGCATATTTTCAAAACACCAAAACTCTAAAACAACTCATCGAACTCCATTAATTAACCTGCATATTGCCCCTTTAATTTGTAAGCTAAACCCTTGAGGGCGCTCTTCCTCCAAATGATGCGAACACCTTCCCAGTAAAAAACATTTTTTTTCCAGAAAATAATTTTGGAAATACAATGCTTTTGGACATATGGTGCTGATATTTGGATGAAGTTCTTGGAATTCCTTTAATGCCCTTTTAATTCCATTTCTAAACTTAACCCTTGATGGTGCCCTCCCGGGTGGGGGGACATCAACTTATTTCAGGTAGGGATTGTGGCCCCGATTTTTCCGAACTTGGGGGCTGGGACGGATTTTGTCTCCGAAAGTAGGGCTTGGTACCTAAAATTTTTGAGGATTTTTGCAGCTTGGGAGCCGGGAGCTGAATTTGCTAAAATTTGGCTCTGAGGCCAACATTTTTCTGAAAAGACCGGGACGCTTAAGAACTGAATTAAATGCTTCCACATGGGGGTCTTGGGAACGGCTGGAGAGCCGCGAAAAAGGGGTCTTAAGGGCCCTCCACATACCCGTACCCTTTCCAATGTCAGTGCACCCCCTGGGGTGCCCTTCCTCACATGATGGGAAAAATACATCACATACTACACCGTGGGTAAATACTTTCCACCCGAACAAACACCGCTTCACACAGCAATCACTTATCACGTATGTACATATGTACATACAATTGATTCTTGGTCTTGATTTGAACAATTGTGAATACTTTTAAAACATTGTTCAATATGTATTACACTGTTTTCTTTGACATTTGTTTATAACAAACACATGTAACACACACCTACAAACATGACAGCCAGAGAGACGGTCACAGACCTGCATACATACATGACACACATACAACGAGACACACACACGCAATAGCACGAACGCAGCACGCACGCACACAAACACCCACACACACACACGCACACCACATACACACACCCACAACACACACAGGAAAGGTTAGTGATCAGGGAAATTCCAGACGTTATTTTAATTGAGAAAGAAATGATTTTTATACTTTTACATTAAAACTTCATGTAATATTATTTTTAAAAATACTGTTAATACATTGTTCAATAATGTTAAAGGGGCATTTCATGATCCACAGCCTCGTCCCCCCAACTTACCTAAAAAATTGAGATTTTTTATTCCTCTGAAACCATTAGCCCTTAGTAATCCATGTGGTGCCCAATCTTACCTGCAAATTATTCCGTCGCATCTGTAAGAAATTCACGCAGGTCAGTTTTGTATTTTCTTCTCTGGGTCCGTAAATGGACCGAACTTACAGCACAGTAGCCTATGGGATGTGGGAAACGAGCAATTGGGCTAATAACACAAACTGCAAGATCGGGATCAGATCAAATTTTGAGAAAAAGTTTTCTCAGGATAGCTAGTGATCAATGAATAAAACAGCAAGTGTGCTGACATCACGAAAATGCACCTTTAATTACTTATTTTTGACATTTGTTTACAACACACATCCATGTAGACCCATCACCTACAAACATACAGCCAGATAGAACGGGCACAGACAGGCATAAAACAGACTGACACACATACACAGAAACCACACACACATGCCCGCACACACACACACACAACACACAACACACACGCAAACACACACACACACAGGAAAGGTTAGTGGATCAAGGAAATTCAGGACGCTTATTTTAAATTGAGAAAGAAATGAATTTTTACTTGGGGTAGAGGATATTATACTCTCTGACTGACCCGAATAATTTTAATTGAGCAATCACTATAGTGCCAAATTCGATTCCAAGGTGCGTGCACTGGGCTTATCATGAGAAAAACACAAATTTACATTCTGAGAATATAGAAACCATTTTTCAAAATTATTCATGTCAGAAATGTTTACAGTGATTATAGTCCTTTGTAAAACTATGTACTAGAGCTTACTATCATCATCTAGACCAGAAAGGTGTTGAGCCTGTAAATACCAACAGACACCTGGAATATGTCCTTGCGAGGTAAGTGACCCTAATTAGTGTACAAATACAATAATTGCAAGCACAAACTGATTGACACACTAGGTATAAGCATCAAGGCTACAAGTGCCATGTTTGGACACGTGGGAAGGCTTGCCCAGAGGCTTACTGTGATTGATTGTTGCTTTCCCAACTAACTTCATAGCCCTTTACAATGCACACATCCAAAGGAGCTGTATGACACGTCAGAACCAAATTCAAACCAATTTGTTTGTTTAGCCCTCTAACTTGGCTTTCACACCCTTATTGTCGCCAAAAACGAAACGCGGAATTTTTTCCCACGTCATCCAAACACACATGCGAATTTTCAAGACACTACATTAAGATAAACACGCAGTTAACGAAACATTGTGCTTCAAAAACCACAGTACTATAGACCCACCACCACCGAAGTATTCTTAGGGGTTTGTTTTTGGTTCTAACAAATATTTGATTTCATTAAAAGATGCCCCTTCATCTATTTGTTGACTATTTTACATTTCATATCGATTTTGGCGACAAGTCCAAATTTCTACAGGATTTGTAAATGGGGGTGTCGCAACCCCTCTGGGAACAGCCCAGCCCCTGGTGATCTGTTACAAAATCAAGTGAACCAGAATGGCTTCCAAATTACGGCCATCGTAGTTCTCTATATTTTCTTTGGGCCGGGTTTTTATCTTTTATACATATCATGAACAGAAAAAAGTGACCAAAATCATGGCAACATGCCTTACAAAGTGTGGAATTATCAAACCATATCAATGTGCATAGGGAAATTGTAAGTCCGTAAATGGGTATCGGCAATGATAATAGTTTACCTTAAAAACTTATTGCTTTGCATAATTGTCCCTTGCGTACCCTCAGAAGAATTTCAGACAAAAACCGTTGAAAAAAATATGAATGAAAAGGCCCTTATTGTTACTTGGGCAAATTACTCATACTCCAACACTGAAACATTGACCCCAACTTCCCCCGCCCCTACTACTCATTAAATTCCCTAATGACTATTTCACATAACTAATAAATGTATGCAGAAATGTAGTCCAATTAGGCACATTTTTCAACAACAGACATGTTTATTTCCTATTTTACATTCCAGACAGAATTAGACTCTACAACTCCGCACTCCGCCCCAAGACAACCCAACAGGAGGGCAACCATTTTCCTTGGAGGGGAATACAACCCACCTCCCAGTGCCTGTGGAAGAGTCCAGCAGTCGTACTGCTGAATTTGTTCTGAATTGTGCGGTACCATTCGGCGTTGTCCTGCTGGTGATAGCGATCTTGGGCCTATGGATGTACGCAGGATAGAAGGGATGTAGTATGGTGAACGGTACCTACAAATTGGTGCCATTGCACAGAGGGCTTTATTACCTGCTTCAACACTTGTATGGGTGCGTCAGTGATTGAATTGGGTCCTTGGGATTAGTTGGTCAACTTGGATTATTTTTTCCTATTCACTAATATGTGTTATTTTTGTGTTGTTTCATTTTCATAATTTCTGGAAATGACATAAAATTTAAAAAAAAAAACACACCAAAATATACTTAAAGGCATTTATTGATCTACAACCTCGCCCCACCCCCCCGATTTAACTAAAAAGTGAGATTTTTTAGATCTGAATCCGTAACATTAGTAATCATGTAACCTATTATGTGTACCTAATTCTATGTGAAATTTGGTAGATCTGTAAGAAATTTGCCACTTTTTATGTTCTGTCCATTTACGGACCGTAGGCCTTTGGGACATGGGAAACAAGGGTGGGGCCAAATTTGCTCAGAATCAAATAAATTTTGCAAATAAAACTGTTCTCAAGGATATCTTGTGAACAATGAATAACAGAAGGTGCTGAATCATTGAATGCACCTTTAAAGAATAGAGCTGCACATACAAGGACGGATTCTGATGAAATAAACAACCGGCATTCCCTGACATGGCTAAAAAATTTGCATGTAGAAATAACAAGGTACTACATAGAGAAGTCCCTCACAGTTGGACAGAGCGAGTGCAATATAAATAGCATGCAGAAATATGCCAGTGATAGGAATACTTAAATGAAACACAGATTTAACAGAATTTAGTGGCCTTTGTAAGTCATGGCACGAAGTTTAACAGACCATGTTTTGACACCGCTGGAAAACATTATTGCAAAGGGGATGATGAAAGCTTTGTTGTCTGGTCCACGTGTATTCCGTACCATAAAAAGGTCAGGGAAAATTGAGAGCAAAAAGAAGAAGAAAGGAAAAAGAAAGAAAATGTGACCAAGGAAAAGTAAATTAAAGTACACTTCTGTGGTTGGGAGATTTTCAAAAAAGTTTTTAAAAAAAAGCCATTTAATGGGGGGGGGGGGGCCACATGTTTCACTGTTCACTAGTATCCGATTTGCAAGTCCCCACCCTACACACCTATCTTTCAGCTTTTCATGTACAGTTATTTCCTCACCCACCTTAGTGCTTACCACCCGTTCGCTCTCTATTGATCATACAACATAACCCAGTATTGTAAACGGATTTATTTTCACGCGCAGAATATTTTCTGTCGACCAATGGAGACAAACAAGGACATTTTTTGCTTTGGCACTCCAAATTTGCGATGACACACAGTGCTTACTTTCAATGTATGTTGAAAACATTTTTGTAGGTATTATTTTCACGTTTGAATTCTTATTTGCGAAATTCACGAAAATTAAATCTCACAAAAAAATTTCCGCATTTACAGTAAGTTCCATTGTGGCCAATCGGAAGGTTGCACTCCAGGGGTTTTTGATCGATTGATGATTAAAATGATCAAGTTTCACCTAAACTAGTACAATTATTTTCGAAATAGTTAAGATTAAAGATTTTAACCGAGAAATTTGCAGAAATCCTTTAAGAAATGGTCAGATGCTATGCCCATTGAATGTTCTGTCAGGGCTTTTGAAAAGTGCTGTCCAGGTCCGGGCATAGGTGGCTTCTTCAATCAGCGGCATCAGACCTTATGACAATTGGGTTTAATTGATGCCATGTTAACCTAGAAATCAATTTCACCACCACTTAAAATGTGACAAAACTTGTCTCCTTCCTCAAGGTGCCTTAAATTAACCAAAATTTCCAAGGGACAAAGGAAAGAAAAGAGTTAGCAGGGGTATCTTCTAACATAGAGGTCACTTGGAGGCCTTCCGATTAAACTGGGAAAATGCCCTCAAAATTACATTTGATACTTGAAAGTACAACATTTTATGTAAAATCAAGAAAGAATTGGACACCTCTATCGTAAAACATGCCAAAACACTCAAGTCGTATTGTGGGATTATCTGTAATGTTCTATGAAGACGTGGCCTACGTTGATATTTTGAATAGCTTTTTTCATTTGTCAAGGCATATCATCCCGGCATCTCACAAATTTATAACCTGCAATCCTGCTCTAAAGGATGTTGCAGGATGCAAACCACTTTGGTTTTCATCTTGAAGATGGTTAAGTCTTAATTCAATAGCTACACAAATTGCATCATATAGAAAACAGGAACCCTTTCTTGGTTGGTGGTAGAATTAAAGCAGGTCGGACGCGGGGGTTCATTTGCAAACTTGGCAAAGTAAGACTAGGTATTAGTACATGAGTGAGACATTTCCAGACCCTAGTCCCTTTGGGTATACTTCAGAAGAGTTGATAAAGATCTCTTGAAAATGCCAATAATTGACATCCGTAGTCATTTTTCCCATGAAATTTATACCAATCAGGTGAGGGACAGTAGTCTGTACCTATGATAACAAAATTCATATAAACTCCGACATGATTCAAAAATGCCATTACTAATTAAAGTCGTATTTTTTGTGTGTTTAACTTTTTGGCTTTGTTTTTTTTTGGGACTGGTTTGAAAACTTGGCTCGTGTACAACTGTGTTCATTACGTAGAGGCCTATACATACAGTTATAGTTTTGAGTGGTGTTGAACTTGTATTTCCTACCAAAATCATGAATATTAATGGATTAAAATCTAAGTTTAAATTAATCTCTCCCACATTCTTGGTTGAATTTAACCTTCAGCTCATAGTAGATATTATCATTGTAGTCGCCACTCTTCGCCATTGGAGCCAGAACAATAGTTATTTTTATCTGCTGAAATATTTTTGTTACAACCAAGTTCAGACAGCTTGTAACAACAGAAAATGTGCCAAAAAGAAAGCCATACTGTGAAACATGGCTTATTTGTATATTCTAGTTTGCTAGTTCACAAAAAATGTGAAAGGCTGAGATAAAAAAAACAGCGATAATCATTAGTATTGGGCAAATGGCAAATACCTGATCGGAAATGGCAGAATTCTGTATTTGTATATGTAGACTGTAATGGCAAAGTTATGTAGTATCACCACAATCTGAATAATTGTATCAATTAAGTTTGAACACACATAGAAATTCTGTAATGCTATTTGCTTCAAAAGCAATTTATTTTACGAGTTGCCCAAATCCATCCAAAGTTTTATAGTCTGCTGATAGAAGGTTCTGATATCAACAATTATGTTGCCAGTAACATATGGAACTTGTGCCAATTTAACAATGAAAACATATTTTAACCATTACCCACCAAAAAAACACATCAAAAATTGCTGTACAACGCAATTGCAATTAGCTCAGGGGGTTCTGAAGTTTGGTTTGGGTAGGACATGCCTATTTTTGTGGAAAAGAGGACCCATAGCTGCTATATCAGAGATAAAGATTTTGGGCCAAATTTAACCACAAAATTTGCCATGTTTCATCAAATTTCAACATTTTAGCAAATCAGAAAAATTTTGGATTCAGATTATGGAAATTTGACTCTAATTCACAATAATTTTAGAAAATTCGCTTCAGATGAGGAGGAAATTTGATTAATTTTCCAACAAATTGAGGAAAATTTTTTGAAAAAGAGCCATTAATACTTTAACCAAAATTGGCTGAAAAAAGAGGTCGTTGATTATACCAGAAGGCTGAAAATGAAACCAGGTTTCCGCCATGTCCCCATATAGGCATTTGTGTTGAGTACCCCCCCCTCCCGAATTTAACTTTAAAAAAAGAAAGATAAATTATAAAGTGCCACATTTTTCTCCACCTCCATCTGTCGACTTATCCTTCAACAGAATGTTTGTCAGTATTTGTGAAATGTTCTTCTCCTTCCAAAATTTTGATGAAACATCCCTTCGGCGGTATTGGTGTTTTTAAAGGACTTTCACAAGGTGAGTATGTGCTTACTGTCAGAGACATGCTTAATTCAAATTTGCCTTTTGACTCCTGTCATATAATACCAGGTTGCTCTACATCTTATTAAGGGGAATTTGGTGATCCACAGCCTCAATCCCCTGACTACATCAAAAAAGTTGAGGATTTTTATATCATCGGATCCGTTGGCCTAAGGGTTTCGTATGGTGCGTAAATCTTATGGTCACATTTGATTACTTGGAAGAAAAAGAAATTTGTAATTTTGTATTTTCGGTCGGTAGGACAAATTATAACGCATGGCCCAAAAGTGATCAAAAATTTGTTCATTGCACCTCGTAAATTTATATTTTTATTGAGTTTGGAACAGGTGAATATCCCCATATAATTTATATTCTAAAAAATCATAAAAAACGTAAAAAAAATAAAAAAAATAAAAAGTTACATAAAAAAATACAAGTTCATACCAAAATTTTTTGACACCAAGGTCCATTTGTAGTGTGAATGGATATGTTAAAGAGTATCCTTCATTTTTGTTTGAGTAATTTCTTAACCCCTCCTGCCTATAGATCTATTATTTCCACAAAACAATATTCATGGGGGCACTTAGACATGAGGGCATCTGTTGAAAAAAAATAACAAATAATGGCCTCCCTAACCAACCTTTTTCAAAAGTCCGGACGATCAACTGATTTATTCTTTAACCTAAGCAAACATGACAATGTAGATGCTTGAGAACTCCCAGGTCAATGTCTTAGTTCTGGTGAAATAATCAAATTTTGAAAAAGTTCTCATTTGCAGCAGTTTAGCTTATCTGATTAGGCATCACATGTACTTTTCTTACACCCCTGGGATTGACATGTTGTATGTGCAGATGACAGGAGGAGTGTTTTCTCCACAGTGTTTAGGGCACAAGATCCCATATGCATATAGCTCCACGTGTTCGATTTGGCAGGTATAAACACTTAATAGAACACAACTGACAAATGGCAGCTATTTGCAGATGGCCCTTCTGCACAACCCTTAAATTATCAGTTGCAACCTACAACTCTGTGTCGGTGTAAACAGAGCTGTTGCCAATTTAACACTAAAAGATAACAACCTACAAACATAGGAAAGTTGGCTGTGAACTTCATATACCTACCACATTTTTTTGCATCTTATGGAAAGGGAAACAAAACTCGCAGGAGGAAAAATAATTTTTTGCACCTTAGTACCCTTTGCGTTTATTGTAGTCATCCTATATCAAGTTCAAGCTTATAGGTGGAATGGACCATACTTCATATCGCGGTGAAACTTCCGAATCGCGGTAAAACAAACTGAGCAAATTGCGTTTTTGGGTTCATTGCACAGCTTGACACTGTGCTTGCAGCGTGGCATAGAGTTTTCGCCACTGTTGCTAAGCAGATTTTGCAACTCCAGGATGTCCGCTCCGAGCTATATGGGATTTCAAAAAAACCAACTTTTGGGGGACAACAAGTCCAATTACTTCTGGGATGAATATACCTATAGAGGGATCGGATCACCAAAACATGGAATCAGGTGTTCCTCGTCTTAATTATACAAAAAGAAAATTAACCATTTTCAGGAAAACTGGATTGAATTTCTCACTTAATGGCAAAACCCAGGAAATACATTACCGAAAAGAAATAATCAATCTTTGAGTTTTATCATCAATTTTGTAGGACTAGTTTGAGGACAAAGTAGGTGTACAAGTTTCTGTTTTGCAAAAAGAACAGCAATATAATGGTGTTGATATGACCTACATTAGCGAATTAGAGACAAAATGGGCATTTTGAATTTTGAAAAAAATGACTTGATTGTGGCTTTAAAATTTAATAGATACCTGATAGGTGTTTTTTTTTTTCAAAATTTCAGTTGATTCGGATGGTGCTTCTGATTTTATTAACAAATGTTCCCGGTCCCTCAACTCAACATAAAGTGGTAACCATGAGATTTCATTTTTTCACCCCCTTTTCAATGAATTTTCATTGTTTTACCTCCCTTTTTTGCAAATCGATAACAAATTTAGGGTTAAAATACCCTATTTCAAGGTTTTCATTGACCTTCATCATTTAACATATTAAGAACAATAACCATACAATGATCAACATTACTTTGTGTCTCGGGAGTATGTGTACCGTAAGCTATTAGGTACACCAATGACAACTCTTACGGACAAAAAAAACACCAGTGGTGCCACTCACTGCTGCCTTCTGCTTGTTGTTGGATCAACAATGAGGGACAATGAGGGGCATAATCGATGTATGCCCGAGGATGCAGGCTGAAAGACCTGTCTGTGGAATTTTACCCTTTTTTAATAAATTTTGTGGAGACGTTGCTCAAATACCCTTATTCCGTGATTTCCGGTCCGCGATGAAAAACAGTAAAAAATATATCCTTTTCCGTGCAATTTAGAACTCCTCATGTTACCACTTGTTATGTTGATTGATGCCGGGCAAATGTTTGTATTGGCAGCACCCAATTGTGAGTAGTTTCACCTGTCGGTTATGAACAAACAAATGTGATTTCTTCTAGAATAGATCAAATCTGTAAGTAAGATTGGGCACACAAACAATATTTAGATCACTGGTTCAGATAAAGGAAAAAGTTGGGGTGAAGCGGTGAATCATGAAATGCCTCTTTAGGTTAAACATTTTGAATTAGAGAAATTTTCGGTCAATTTGTAGCTTTTGGATAGAGCTCTAAGAGTATACAAAGGATTTTGCCTTGCCTGATGTAAACCAAAAGTTCTGCTATCCAAGTTGAAAATATAATTCAGCCAAGAATGTTGAAGGTCCCAGGAAAATGAATTATACACCTACTCCAAATCTTACGGGACAGTCTTCCAATAACAGGGCCAGAAAATAGAATACACTACCAGTGACATCATTAGTTAAACTACTGATTGTTCATCAGTGTCATGAATAGATTCACACCATTCACCTGGATTTCTATTACTCTCTGAAAATCAATGGTACCAACAAATTATTCATCACCAACCAATATTGAATGCCTTTCTGTTCCTTCCTTGTAGACTTGACACAACCACATCAATCCTATTTACATTTCCCTGGACCTTTAAGTGATGAACATAGAGGTTCACTGATCTAGGGAATAGTCTTCTCAGTTTAAAATATGTATTAGATATGGAATCTTGTTGTGAATTTGCAATTTGTGGTAAAAACTCTGAAAGATTGCAAAAGGTCAACAATATGAGCCGGCTACAATTCACAAACAAGGAAAGACATTTTTGAAAATGTTTTTATCATTATTTAACATTTCTCCCAACTGCTGTATCAATTTTTCCACCAAAACTACAACTACCCTGAAAAATTTAGGCCAATCCACCTGGCAAATCAACATATGACTACATCAGCATGGTTTAATTTACTATATACCTGGATTTTTTCCCCCAGTGTGCATCACACACTATCCTCCTTCCGCTAGAGAATGATGCATGAGAAAAAAACCACGGTGTGGTTTGGCAATTTGTTGCGCAACATGTCTGTCCAAACTGATTGAAAAAATTAATCACTAGCATGTTGTGACTATGTCATGTCAGAATCATTGTTTTCCTTTTCAAACTCTCTTTCTTTTCTATTAGATTTTTATTTGCTGTTGGCAGTGAGTTAGTGTGCGTCTTCTCCTATAAATCACAGGTTGTATAAATGATCGTACAGTGACTCGGATTTTTTAATAAGTATTGAAACTATAAAATCAATAACTTCTGATTTCTTAGAGTTGAAGTGAAATTTTATGTAGACCACAAATGCTACACCGTTTATTTAATTAGACCCCTCATTGCATGATTGGTAGTTTGCATTTCACTGAATCTCAAGTGAAGTATCATTTGATCTTTGACACATTAAACTTGAAATGACATGATTGACATTTACAAGTTGAAAATCCCACCTGAAAAGAACCATGGATATTTGGAAAACATTAAACTTTAAGCAAAAGAAATATCTGTTTCATGAACATCATTTTATTATAGCATTGATTGATCACTTATTGATCCCTGAGATCAGTTTCAGAAAAGATGTTGGCCTTTTATGATATTTCATACACATTACAATAATACTTTGACCAGACAGCGCCCAGAATTCATGCACTTTTTGAAAATGTCGACCCAAAGCTCAAATGGTAAATTGCTCAAAATTTAATAGTCGGAGAAAACTGACCGTACACTCAATTTTTATTTAGTTCTGTGACACCAGTCAAAAATTGCTTTTATGCCTATTTTACATGGTAAACAAAACAGTAAAATTAAGAAATAAAGGGTTTATGGGCGAATAATGTGTCGGAGGTCGGAAAAAAATAATGGACGAGAAGCAGCCTTGTCCATTATTTTAATTTTTCGGCCGAGGATACAATTATGAGCCCATAAATAATACGCCAAACCCTTTATTTCTATTCTATTACCCGGAAACAGTGTGATATAGAGGAAAATCCATTAGTGCAGAATCTAATACCTCTGCTGCCCATTATTGAAAATGCGCATTCTGATTGGTCAGTTTCCGGCCCATTATTCTGCAATAATGGGCTCGCAGAAGGCAATTCTTCTAATTATATAACGATGTTTTACGTTAATTCGGGTAATGAATAGAAAGAAAGGGTTTGCAGTATTATTGATGGGCTAATAATTGTATCCTCGGCCGGAAAAAAAAAACTAATGGCCTCGGATGCGCCCGTCCATGATTTATTTTTTCCCGACCTCGGACACATGATCGCCCATTTAAAGGAGACTGCATCCCCGTTATTTCTAAAAAAATGGGCGAAACTGACCAATAGAAGATGCATTTTCAACATGGGAATCAGAGGTACTAGAATTGATAATAATGGGTACTTCTTATTTTGCTACATCTTTTTTTTAAAAAATTTTATTCTTTCCCATTTTTGTTTCTCTTTTTTTTCAAAAAGATGTGGTACATTTTGAACAAAAGTAATGTATTGGAATCTACAGAATTTGTTTTGAGAAGAGAAAATCAAGTTGGGGGGGGGATGGGCATTGGTGCTATATTTGTAAACATTTCTTTTCTCCCAGGAATGCAACGGAATGCATTCATGCATACATGATCTGCAATCTTGAATTGTGCATTTTTTATTTCATGGACAATCACGGAAATTGCATTGTGGGAAGTAAGACAGAAGTGTCTATCATGTTGAGCATGCATGAGCCTTCTGTTGTCCTTTTTTGGGTCCATGTTAAAATGATGACACTAATTTTTGTAAAGACATTAAAAAGTGCAGCATGCAAATGACCTCACACTCATGAACACTCTTAAGGCCACTCTAAAGGTTCTTGTGCTGCTATGTAATTAATGACCTGCAGCAATTCAGGTTTTTGTTGTTGATTTTCATTTCCCTTTGGTTTGTTGTTGAAACTTTTACAGAAAAACTCGAATTCGAGGACCCACCGCGTAAGTACACTGCACATTACTATTCTTAATTTTCGTATTTGTCGTTCAATACATAAAGGCTCGCAGTACAAGAGCGTCCCTCGTAAGTAAGCTAACATTCAAACTCAGGTGTGTCTGTGAACTCCCTACCTGTTTTAACAGCTGGTGCATGTGGGTAGGGGAGGACGGTGTTTTTTTTGTTGTCAAGAGTGGGAGTGTCAGCCACTAACATTCTGTTAACCCTTACCTGGACCGGTGCTAGGCAATTTCCTGGCCTCGCACAACCAAGGATTATAGCGGTAAAGATTGGCTGGTTGTGACTTGCAGCCAGCCAACACTTTTGTGGGCAGACAAGCCTATATCGGGTTACAGTTTCGTTGAAAAACAGCCTAGTGGCAAGACATTATGGTCTAGAAATCACGGGCAGGTTCTGGCTGAATTGCCTATGTCTCACTACCTTTAGCAATTGTCTTCTGCTTCACTGCGCTAAAACCTAACTGCCAAAGGGAATTTGTGCTACTTCTAGCCCATATTCCCAGGTAGAAGGGTTTATATAAAGCTCATGTGAAGATTTGTATGAGTTGCTGCACTAGAGCATTGGCAGAATAAGCTATTTGATTGCAACATGAATTTCTAATTTTGAGATTAACCCAAATACGTATTTTAAATATTGTTATCATAACATTTGATATATTCTGTGCTGCGCATAGGATTTTTTTTGTCATAAAACCAAGCAAGGTAACCCTCATTATTGGTTCCCCTGCCAACTTCGTTGGCAGATGGGGAACTAAAGAAATGCTAGGCGTCCGTAGAATGCGTGTTGGTGTGTATGAGTGCGTCCCACGCGATATTTTCAGATCTAAGCAAGTGTGGGGATGTCCATCTTCGCAAAATGGTGGGCCATAATAGATGGCCAGTGTTCGAATATAATAATATACTCACTGCCAAATTGCATATTATACTAACTCTAGTAAATAGTTTCTTCATGATCATAGAAGATGTTCTGATAACTAAGCCTAATGTGGACATATTTTTTTATTCCATCCAAATTTCCACCCATTTCCCTTTTCTGAAAAGGAAAAAAATAAAAAAAGTAAAAAAAAACTCTATGATTAATTTTAATTTTTCTATTTTTTTAAATTGCTATTTGTACTTAAACATAACCGGCAAGGATACATTTAAAACTTTTGCTCCAATCTGAAAGCTTAGAAAGTGATTTCGATTTAGCAATTTGTGTGTGATCTTTTGAAGTTGGTTTTTTGAGCTTTGGATGTACGTTTCGACTGCAGTTGTGTTGTCTACCTGTTTTTCTGGTTCAATTGTTTTCTCCCCAGATCTACTAATTGTGGTCTCTCCAAGGGTTCAAACAGTATTGGTTAGAACGTTAAGCACCAATTACTACGAGGCATCTAAGGTAAAGATTCCTGAGAAACTAGACAGTACTTCTTTCGAGCCAATATAGACATATTTTCTCTTTTCCATCCATTTCAACCCATTCCCTTTACTGAAGGAAAAAAAAAAAATCCTAGTAGACTACTAGAGGATCACTTTTTCGAGCCAAATATGGACATATTTTCGATTCCATCCAATGTCAAGTATTCCCTCTACTGAAAGGCACTTTCAGCAATATAATTTCTTGTTTTTTTTTAATTGCTTATTTGTACTTCAATAAAGCATGGTTTCATATAATAAACATTTTATCAAACTGCCAGCTATAACAATTGACCTCTGCTTTATATACAATTTGGTGTGTGTGATCTTTGATTGTTTGTGCTTTAATGTATAATGTTGTTGTCTGCTTTGTTTTTCTAGTCAGTTGTTTTTCCCCAGACTCTACTAATTTGGTCTTTCTTCTCTAAGGGTATCAAACTGTATGTTAGGAAGTTAGGCGGCCTAATTACTCCTGTAGGGCACGTGCTAGGATAATGATGATATTGATGTTTTAACTTTTAAGCTGTACTATCGAGGTTAAAATATGGAATGTGAAAAGGAAGTATTTTCTATTGCTTCCAATTTCACCCATTTCCCTTTACTGAAAACAGGTTTTAAAATATTAGAATCTGAGAATTCTTAAAAACTTTTCAACAAATCTTATTATATTAGCATGTGTTGTGTTGTTTTACGATGCGAATATTTGTGCTTGTGACTGTTTAGTTTCCTCCACCTTCTTCTTCATTAAGACGCTTTGGTTTTTTACATTCTTCTGCCAAACGCTTTACTCCTATAATAGCCAAAAATCGGTCAGAGGAACCCCACGACCCAAGCTACACACAGCGGGTTGTTCTGTGTTACATAGTTTGACTTGACCTCTCGTAGGGGTCACATGGGCCGCCGATTTAAAGGGGGTGCATTCGTCGGAACTCTTAAAAATGATTTTTTGCCACAGAAATAATGCTTATGACCACCAATGGTTTGTCAGAAGAACCACTGACCCAAGACCCTCTAGGGTTGTACAGATTGGGGTCTCAAAGGTCACGGTGGGCCCGATTAAAGGGGCATTGTCGGAACTCTTTAAAATGCATCTTCTTCTAAAACAAACCTCCTGTGATGGTGACATGGCTCCGTATGTTGACTCGACATAGTCGGTTTGTTCATAAGGGTTGTACACAGAAATTTGATCAAAGGTCATTAAGGGGTCACTTCGGTCTGGAATTGTGAAAAAATCTTAAAAATTCATATTGCTAAATGAAGTCTAGCATGGTCACGTGACTCATGCATTGAAGCAAGCTGGCGACCCTTCACCAAAGTTGTGCTCAACATGGGGTTCAAAGGTCACTAAAGGAGTACTTCTGGTCTTAATTGTGAAAAAATAAAAACAAATCATTATTGACTTTATTGTAAGGTAGCATGGTCACTTAACTCATGCATATGAATCAGATTGAGACCCTTCACCAACATTGTGCTCAACATGGAGGGCAAAGGTCTTAAAGGGGAACTTCCGTGTCTTAATGTGAAAAATCTTCAAAAAAAATCATAGCTGGCTAAAATGCAGGTAGCATGGTCATGTAAACTCATGCTTGAAAGAGCTAAGAGAACCCTTCACCAACCACTGGTGCTCACATGGGGTCAAAGGTCAATTAAAGGGGGAACTTCCGTCTTAATGTGAAAAATCTTCAAAAACCATAAGCTGCTATACCACCCAACTTTGGCATGGTCAACATGACTTAAGTATAATAAACAGCTTAAGCCCCTTCACAAAATTTGTGCTCGCATGGGGGTTTAAAGGTCATTAAGGGGGAATTTCTGCATGCATGCCATTGTTCTGAATGCCACATGCGAATATACCCCGTGTTTGCTAAACACAACTGTGGCGTCTAGTTCTATCTTGTATGTATTGCCATTGCCCTTTATCCTTACCTTAAAGCATGGGATAAATTTATATATTTTTTTTCTAATTTGCATAGCCTAAAAGTCTGATCTCATGTTTGCAATTTGTGTGTACATTTCACATTTTGTATGTTGCATACATTATCTTTTGAGTTGTTTATGTGAAGTTCTTTGCCGAAACAAAAATTTACTGGCAGTCCCCCCCCCCCCCCCCCGTTAAAATTTTTGGTCTGCTGTGTTTGGCTTTTTTTCTGGTTCAGTTGTTTTCTCTCAGACCTCCTAATGTTGTCTCCTCTAAGGCTATCAAAGAGGCATTGTTAGAAAGTCCAACCTCCTCAATTGCTACTGTAGGCATTGTGTGTAATAGGATAGCGATGATAGATATTTTTCGCTTCTACTTTTATACTATCCAGTTTATAGAAAGTCCATAACTAAGATTTAAGGGTTCATCAATGTTAAAGTGTCTGCTGCCTTTCATTTAGGTTTCTCAAAGTTATATTGAAATTCTTAAAATGAAAGAGGCGCAAAGAAAGTTGAAAGTAAGTATTCAATAATCCTAGCTGTAGTTCACCTTTTAGATGTTTGTCCAGGCAATATAAAAATAGATCACCATGAAATTCTGCTAATTTTTTGTTTTGAAATAAATGACTTTTTAGGTTAGGGTTAACGTTGAGATGGGGTAGGGTAGGGCCTTATTTTGTATCAAAATTAAGTTTAACAAGACTAATCAGAAGTTCACAACAGCTGGTGAAATAGAGAAAGCAAATCTTGGACTGTTTGATGAATTTGAAGTTCTTGATTAAAAAAATCACGATTTTGATTTTAAAAGTTTCACTTTTTAAAAAAAACCTAAAAGTAATGACATACATCACTTAATTTAGTGATACCAAAATTTAAAAAGTAACTTTACAGATACTGTCTTTTTATTATTTACGGTTATTAAATTTAGCAAATTAGGTATAAGAATGGTGTTTTGCAACCTTTGCTCTTTAGTAATAGGCAGTGAAAACTATATAATTTTAATGTCGCTTAACATTCCACTTAAGAGTGATTCAATTAGAGGTAGACACACAGGAACTTCTTCAGGCTCAGCAGTTCCTAATGAATTAAACTATCAATTACAACGCTTGCTTTTTGCAAGAGCTTATCTTAAACCAAGCCAAGGTGTTCCTATTTTTTACTTAATTCTGGTAGATTTCTGCTATATATAGACAGATAGAGCGATAGGTAGATAATAAATTTGGGGAGGGGGCAGGGTTTTAAGATTTTTGAACTACATCAGATTTAGTAATTATGCCCATTGGGTTCGTTTCAATTTCCCAGAAGTGGGGGAAGTATGTAAGAAATTATTGGATTATTCAAGAAAGTGTTTGTTTTGTGGTGAAGGTTCTTCTGCTCCATCTCTTTGCTTTCCTTCCCTGGCTTTTTAGTTTTGTTTAAATCTGGGTCCTTTTTTTAAATTGCACTTTGCTTCTAGCATTTTGGTGTGGCCCATTTTTCATCTTTGATACTGTTACCACCATATGCATAATTCGATCTGCAAATCAGACCTACCCCTTGGTACTTGTCTGATGCATGTTTAGTCTGCTTCAAAACAAAAAGGGGTGTAGACTTCCAGTGTTGCCATGGAGTCAGTGAATCGAAACCAACAGGTCCAACGATTATGCATCTCTTTGTGAGCGATGTTCAAATTGAAATGCAACAACCCCGATTGTCTGTTTTCAGTTCAGGTCCTTCCATATTTAACAAAACTGTCACAAGTTATTCCACTCGCTTATCTTGAAACCACTATAGGACGAGTCAGAACTAATGGCATATAACATCGCAAAACCAGAATGGGTCGAGTCGGTGGCTGAAAGTTAGGGTTTTTACTAGGCGATATTTCTTGGCCAGGGTTGCAAAATGCACCATTACTCATATACTTAGCAGCTCGGTTCCAATTCCACTGTTAGCAAGTTTACATAATAATTGCATCTGAAAGACACAAACAACTACTAGCCTACAACAAAACACCACACGGACACCACAAGTCAATATTGTAATGTGAATTAAATGCGACAAAAGCCAACCATGTCAGTGCCCTACATTGTACATGCACATACAGGATTGGTTATCAGTCTATATAATATCCTTGGGTGTAATGGTACCCTTAGAAATATGTAGCAAGTCACCAATGGTATGATATTTCTATTGTAAATGCTCCCCTCTAATAAATGCCTGCATTATTTTTTTAGTTGAAAATCAAGGTTTTTTACCTTTAAACGAGTCTATAGTTCATCAAATCCATGTCAAACATTAAACAGCAAAAACATCTAATTCCTTCATGACAGATTCTCTGTTTCCTTCATGGGTTTGTGAACACTCATCCACTTTTGTTGGAAAATTTGTGCATTTCTTCATTTTTTATTGCAAAATTAGTGTCTCTAACTGATCTCTAAAAAAAGCCCCCTTATGAGAAATTTCATGCCTCCAATGTGTTCATTACAGATAGTACAGTATGTCTTTATTAAGCAAGTATGATATTATGCCAGGATTAGAAAACACTAGTTTGCTAAATTCATTCCATTGATATTGATATATTTAAAGTCAGAAAAAAATCCAAAAATTAAAAAAAGCAAAAAATAAAAAAAATAAAAAAAATTATACTTTTTTTTTCAAAATTCTGGCCTATTTTTACTAAAGATGTGTCAAAACGTTGAAAAGCAAATTAACTAACACTCCCCTCGCCAACTTTTTACTCAACTTCATCATTCACCCCCACGTCATTCCGCTGAGATCATTTTTTCTGTCGTGTCTCTAACCGTGTCAGGAATTCTGTCAAGAGTCCCTGGTGCAAGAATGAGCTGTGACTAGGGATAATTTCTTTTGTGGCCTGGCACCCGTCTAGTGTAATTAGATTAGAGCCATATAGCCATGGCCCAGGGAATTGAAGCGATTGAATTTCTTCGTTATGAAGTGTTATTTTCACATTACTTGATATTGATTATTGGCAGGTGGTCGGGATTGGTTAAATACAGTGTTGAATTTTAACCCTAGCAGGTTTGTGATGTGGTATCCCATCTGCTTGTATTTATGGGGTTACAGTGTTGGAGTATTCTATTGTACGGGAGTGACTTGGGGTTACTTAGGTAGAAGTTCGAGGTTCCAAAATGACAAGTTTAAGCCGGAGTTTAAGACTTTAATAAGTGAAGTATATAACCTTCTGGGACTATACTTTTAACACTGTCACAAATAGTTACAAAGCTCCTAATACAGGATCTCAAAATAGGGAATATTAAGATCCCTAATAGGGTCCCTCAGAATAAGTACAAAAGTCCTGTATGAAGGTTTAAAATAGCAACAGATCCCTAATAGGCAGACTCGATTAACTCGTATTGCTGATTGCCCAGGCCTAACCAGATTTTGTTTTTTTTTGGGGGGGGGCTAGGGTATTCTTGGTACTCGGTGTCCATTGGGTTATTGGCTCCTCAAATATAAGAAAGCTTAAAAACACTTTCGTTTGGATGTTTCAATACAAATTGTTTGATATAAACCCCAAAACAAATGGGTTCATTTGGCAAACTTGGCTTTTCTGTACACAACACCAACCATTGAATGCTGAGGATAATCAAAAGGGATGTCTACAGCTTGAAATAAACTGATAAACCAGGGACATTACAAGGAACTAAAAAGCAAAATGGCTCTGCTCAGTCTGTAAAGAAAAAGAAACCGTGCTCTTCTCAGCCAAGTTACTTATGAGGACAAACAACGCAGCATTAAATTCATGTTTACATATATAACTGCATTTTACATTTACATTGCTCATTTTCAGCCTATTCCGGGCAAGTTAAAGTTGACCTAGCTCTGCCCCATCCACAAATTATCGGAGGCCTGTAATTAGGATTCAAAATAGGAATCTACAATAGGGTCCAAATGGATACTCTAAGAGGCATGTCGGTACATAAAAGCAATCTCCGACTAGGTCTGAGATGAGATTAAAGGTGTATTTTGTGATCCAGCCCTTCTGGTTTTATTCATGGTTCACATAGATATCCTTGAGAAAAGCTTATTCCCAAAATTTGACGTTGATTCTGATCTGTCGGTTTTGTGGGTTATGAGCAATTGCTTTTTCCCACGGCCACTGTGCTGTAATTTCTTTCCTTTTCGTCCTTCACAATATAATTACGAGTTTTCCTGTTTAAGGGTTTGAAAATATGCCGAGGTCCCATTTAATTAATTAATTATTAATTATTTCGAAGCAAAGTTTGCAGTTGCAATATATGGACAATATTTCGCCATTTTGACTGTAAAACTAAAGTTACTACTATGTTTAACACTTATTACACTGTTTTCTCAACACTGCCGCTGCGAGCGGGCTTTGCCAGAGCTAGAAACTAATATTTAATTATTTTTTTAAATAGAGATCTTTTTTTTCCACTGCCTGATTTTGGCAATATTTTCGGTTTCTCTGAACATGTACATACTACAAAGGGCCATGCGTCATGAATTGGGATACAATTTAGGGTGGCGATGTTTGGCAGTAAAATTGACCTGGTTCTTATGGTACACATACTGGTCTTATACCATACCTTTTGAGTAAGCATTCATTTTAAAGCCCAGTGGGGTACTTTATCTCACATTAAACTGATTTTCTGTCCCACCATTGCCCTATATGCAACAACAAGGTGGTAAAGGAAAAACTAGCAAGGCTACTTGCCTTTTAGGAATTGTTTTGAAAAAAATGTGCGTTTGGCCTGATTTTTTTTTTTGTCCATGCATCAAAAGCGAAGTACAATGAGACTTGCCACTTGCGATCAAATACTAATTAATTACATGCCCAAGGGAGTGCACAGCTTGTTTGGGGGGAATCCCACCACCCCCCAAAAAAAACCCAACCTAACACAGATATTGAAACCACACACATAAAACAAAACAATAAAAATGATAATGATATTCATGAAAAGCCTGAGCATTCTGTTTAAAATATATGCCAGCTGTTTCTCCGACTTCATGGCTCTGTAATCAACAACCATTGTTTTAGACAAATAGCCCTAGTATCATAGAAACTACTGAATTAGCTGCTACTGCGGTGATCTTTGGGCCTTCTAAAAAAATCATACATGTAACCTCCCCCACATGCCCAGGAAAAAGTCTCTATACCGTTACCTCAAAATTCCAACCCACATCTGTACCAA
>JAMKCH010014076.1:0-25382 GCA_023653785.1 Ophioderma brevispina | reverse complement strand
TCCAAAAAAGAGGGACTAGTGCAATGCGGGACACCGCTAGGGGTATAAATTCACAATAATCAAGTTCTAGTCCCGCTAGGGGTATCAAAAAAAAGATCAGTTGTGACAAAGGGGTGACATCCTGTGTACTTTCATTCAAGACTTGCATACGCCCTATGTACCACTCCATTGGCAAAATGTCAGCCCTATGCCAAAGCATCGTAGGCCAATGTTAACGTGTGTACTGATTTTAACTGGATTTTTAGCTGTTAATCAATTTCTGCGAATGCTGTATGTGTGCTAACTTTTTAGAAATCAGCACCGTACCTATTTTAAGTAGTGGAATCTGTGAACTGTTTTAAACTGTTTTAATAGCTAACTTGGTCATATGCTACGTTACTCGGGATCTTCAATATTATCAAGAACTCAACTCGGAATGTTAAGCAACCAAGCTTCAATTTTATAATGAATTATGGTCTTCCCAAGGAAAGCAACACTGGGCTTCCCCTCCACATTGCTGACCATCTCAGTTTTCGTCCACATTATGGCCCATTTTCAGAGTGCCTTTATGAACATGGCTGCCCATTACTCCCCCAACCAAACTCGTATTCTACGTCAACTTGACAGAAGTTCCCATGTTAGACGAGCACTTCTTATGATTTTGGCTGGTGATATTGCATCAAACCCTGGCCCTCGTTTTATAGTTTATAGTTTATTTGGAACTCACTTTTGAAGCGTGGCACACATCTATCCAATGGTGCGTCCAGTTACAACAAATACATAGAGATATAAATATAAACACCAATATTTTACAATAAAAATTAACGACAACCATGAACACTTAAAACAACAAACTGTGACATTAACGAGAAATCATGCTGAATTGATTAATTTAGTCCTATGTTTCCAAGCACGTTGTATATATTGTTTACAAATTTTATCAAGACCAAACCGGGTACTGTCAATGTGAAAAGATTTTTCTACCATGAGAAATGTTTGACTTCATTGTCACCCATATAAAACCAATCCCAAAATCCCATATAGTCATGGGCTGGAGTTCGTTTTTCAGATTTATGTGCTCCTCATGTCTAATATTATTAAGGGTAGTACACACGAAAACATGAATTCTCAGTGGTTCCAGATCATATTTTGCATAATTTTTTACATAACCAGTATTGTCCGTTGACCATGATTTAACATTATTTGCTAATGGTAGGTGTTCGTGCGAACTTTAAACTTTAATGAACTACCCTGGAAGTTGGTAAGCATCAAGAGCTATTTCAAAAACAGGGGACGTTTTTAAACTTGCAGTATATTTTTAATGTATTCTTTGTCAGTGCCCCTTCGTACCAAACTTGGTTTTGAAGATCTTTGTGAATTTGAGAAATTTGACCAAATTAGCGTTATGGTGTTTTGGTTATCGAAAAAATATGGTCTAAACCACAGAGGACAAGAGAATCACTAAATCGTCACAATCCCCTGGGGAGTTTTCCCTTTTATCATGCGTGGAAAACAGCGCATCAAATGCTAATTTTGAACTATCATTATATCCATATTCAGGCAGGCGTCAAATACTTACGTCTTTGGTTAACCTGAATTGTGGACATTGAATCCCACCCCAATTCACCATATAAAGCTTCTTTGGCAGTGTTAGGTTACGGTTTGCCCTCAGAATTGTCCTAGCATCTGAAGCTGTAGGCCTTCAATCTTTTTGAGTCAGAAGTACTCGGAACCCAGATTGAACAACCATAGTTAATGGTTGGAAGTGCCACAGTTTTCCACAACAGATCCCCATAATATACACGGTTGTAATCATCTTGATTGTTTATAATTGATTTTATATATGCAATTAGCCATGCTTTAGATAAACTTCACGACGTGAACTGGGGCAGATAAATTCCTACCAATTTGACACCACTAAGTATGTTATGCATTTGTTTCTTTAATAAGTGGTTTACCAAGCTTCCATTCTTTGTTATTTATAATTCTTTTACCGATTACCAGCAAATTAGATTTAATCTAATTGAAATTGACGTTTAAACTCTTCAGAGAATTCACTTGCAATATTTAAAAGTCTAATTAAGGCCTGTTGTTTTCCCTATTAGAACAACGTACAACTGCAAGGAAACCAAAACATCCATGTGTACACTGCAGTAGAGGCGTCCGTAAGTAGAAGTAGAGCCATACCCCTGTGATATTCTGTGAAAGATGGGTGCATAGCAGGTGCACTCAAATACTAACTGATGCAGAATACGACAACAGAATAAACAATGATCTCTACTTACCAATATGCACTAATGTTCCATAATGAGAGCTTCCGTTAGCTAACCTGGATAATGACCAGGATATTACGAACTCTTTATCAGGGAATGAAAATGGATCGTCTAACTCCAATTACTCTTTTGACGAACAATTTGACTCCTTTTTTGACTGTTTTAAAACAAAGGGTCTCCATTTTATCACACAATATTAGTCGCTTAAATCAAAAATATTGAACTGAAAATTCTTGCTAAAAAATCTTCCGTTGTCTGTAATGCAATATCTGAGACATGGCTCGATAGTTCGTCACTGAATCCGAAATAAAATATGATGGTTATTACAGTGATCAGAGCTGACCGGAATAGAGAGGGCGGGGGTGTATGTACATTAAGAACAATTTGGCTTTGAATAGCAGGTTAGATCTGTTCGAAGAAAATGTTGAAGCACTTGGTGGAGTTACTTTTGCCAAAAACAAAACCAATTATTGTATGTGTTTGCTATCGCCCTCCTAAGGACCGTGGCTTAATTGACCGGTTAGAGCATATATTCCAGAGTTAGATCGGGAATGTGAGGTATAATTCATCGGCGAGTTCAACATTAATAATTGGCGCCAAAAAAAACATCTGGTTGTTAAAAAAAGATCTTGATATGTTGCGCTTGTTTCATCTTAAAAAATTTAAGTACGTGACCAACCAAGATCACCCCAACCAGTTCTTGTGCTATTGATCACATTATTTGCAACAACCGCAAAAAAATTTGTCAGTCAGGTATTATCAATATTGGCATGAGTGATCATTTGTTGATTTACTGTACTCGGAAAGTTGTCAAAGGCCAAATGAACAACATCACAACACTGTCAGGATACGATCTTTGAAAAATACACCGTCGATGCATTACTGTCTGCAATCTCACTCGCAGACTGGTCTGGGGTTTATTGTAGTGACGTAAGATCTTGGTGTGTCTTACAAACAGTTTTCTCTTAATATTATGAAACCTTAGACTCAGTTAAAAATCAGATTAAAAAATCGTACTGAACCATGGATGTGTAATGAAATCTCAAAAGCAATCAAATTAAGAGATAATAGGTTATTGAAGGTTTAAAAAAGACCAAAAGCCTGAATTGTATTCTGGAGTAGTATTGCGATTAAGAAATAAGATTCAAGGAATGTGACAAAGGCCAAGCGAGTTCTTTAGAGATAGAATCGAAGAACACAAATTCAATCCTAAAAACTCGGGAGCCAAATTGAAAACCTGGGGTATAGTAATGAATCAAAGACCAATCTGTGTATTCTAATATGATGGTGAACTTGTTTTAATCCCAGTATGGTTGACTAACCATATCAACCAGTTCTATACTACTATCGCAAGTACATTGGTCAACAAACTACCAACCTCTCTAGGAAAATTAAGCGTGAACTCCAAGATTTTTTCGAGCTATTACGAGAAACTGGGTGTGGCCTCTAATGCCTTTAAACTATGCCCTGTGTCCAGTAATTTTATTCTTAAAGAGCAGCTTCGATCTCTAAATCCTAACAAAAGCGCTGGCCTCGATGGAGTACCTGCGAATTTCTAAGAGATGGGGGCATTATTGTTGCAAGATCAGTTGACCCACATAATCAATGTGTCTATTACAACAAGCACAGTCCCAAGATAATTTAAACTCGCTCGTGTTAGACCTTTGTACAAAAAATAGTCGTTCAGATGGTTGCAATTATAGGCCAGTGAGCATCTTGTGTGTAACATCTAGATACTTGAAAAGGCTGTGTATGCTCAGTTGGAGGCCTACTTGAGGGATAATAATATTTTGTATGGTAACAATCTGGGTTCAGGAGTTCATTTTCAACGGATACCTGCCTGATCCACCTTAATGACTATATCAGGAGTCAAATGTCCATTGGCAATTACACCGATTTAGTCCTAATTCGGTGTAAGAGATGGGGCAGTAATGTTGCAGGATCAGTTGACCCACATAATCAATGTGTCTATTACCCCAATCACAGTCCCAAGATAATTTAAACTCGCTCGTGTTAGACCTTTGTACAAAAAAATAGCGTTTCAGATGGTTTCAATTATAGGCCAGTGAGCATCTTGTGCGTAACATCTAAATTACTTGTAAAGGCTTCCCGTAATCAATAGTGGAGCGGGTTTTGGACTGCAAATTTGTCGACAACCCCTCCCCTCGGTACAACAAAACGCACCACTTCTTATTCGAAAGATAGTAATTACTATTTTAAAATGATGTTTGTGGTCAAAAACTTCTTTGGTGGTCAGGGTTTTTTTTGGGTCAAAAATCTCGTTTTTGAGCTAAAACTTAATGAATAGCAAGATTTATTAATTTTTTAGCAAAACAAAAAAAAAATTTTAATCATCATGCATACTATCAATCTCTGACATTATTATTTATAGAGTTCCTGTTTATACAATATAAGGGTCTTGAATTTTAGCCCAAAAATCACCTTTCTTTTTCCTAAATAGCAATCCTTTTTATCACGTGCCACCACAACTAGTATTACCTGAACCCTTTATGCAACGTATAAATCCTATATCAATAACAAAAAGGATACCATAAAAATAAGATTGTAATATTTTAAACATTACAAAATAAAAAATAATAATTTCGCTTGACTTGCAGCCCAAATTTCAATTTTTCGGCATAGAAATCGTCCCTGCCACCAAATATTTCAACCACAACCATCATTTCTTAAATCTTATATATTTATCCTTCAAATAAATGTGGTTGTGGTTTGTTTGTACGGTGGGGAGGGGTACTCGAAAACTAGAGCACTTTTTCAAGCTGCGCTATCAGTAGATTCAGAGCTTACGGTAGATATAGGCGACCTAAGCTTGTTGCAAGCCCCGTCCCCTGGCCTTGAAAAATCGCTTGCCACCGACGTACCTCTCCCCAACACCTTCAATTTTTTCTTGACTAGTCAAATTCTTTTTGAGAATTGTATTTTGAGTCAATGGGCGTCGCCGCAAGCTAAGTTGGTCAGGAAAGGGGTCTCGGGACAAAAAGCTTGGGAAACCCTGCCTTAGTGGTATATTTCACTTAAAATTGGGCCCGTTAGGGGTCAATTTCAGAACCCCAGGAACGAGTATGGGTACCAACGAAAAATGCCAGGTCGACACGTTAAAATACCGGGTCAACGCGATCAAAATTGTCAAACCTTCAGCTGAACGCATAACGATGTACACACACTGCGTAAAGTCCACGAAAAACAGCAACAAAACACACCGGGAGACAGCCGGTAACATTTTTAATATGCTATATCGTCATGTGAGTGCAAGGAAAGTCGTTTCTACATTTTCAGGATTTTACAGGAGACATTGTTGTGTTTCATTCTTTGTGACTTTTCAAATGAATAATTATACCCACGATAAAAAATGTATTTTTTAAAATCTTATAAATATTTCATTTCTCACCTAAGTCGACTAATTAAGAGTAATGGCAAATTAAAATGGCGTAAATACACAAACCTGATTTCCGTGTTGTGCAACAAAGTCGTATCTACCAGTTACGACTTTTGTTGCACGCCCGGGAAATGAAATTTTGAGTGCAAAAACAAAGTGATCTACACATAATTGGGCCTAATTAGCCTAATAACTTTGCAATTAATTGAGCCTTATACTCTAAAAGTATATGTTGATTATGCGTATTCATTTACTTTTGTAAATTAGTACGGGCGTAATATTGAGTGCAAAAAGGTCGTAAGTACATTTTTTATATGTTTAAGTTTTTTGTGCCAAACTTAAACCATCGCTTATACAAGTCCTAAAGTCGTATCTTTTTTTTTTTTAACATTACGTTTTACGTGTCGTGCAACAAAGTCGTGATCTACAGTGAAGATTGGCAATCAACAGAAATTCATTTTGACTGTCAACTGATAGGATCAAATTAAGCGTATGTCCCCTACCTTTTTCAATATAGATAAATATTCATTTCGCCAAAAATGTCAGTTACGACTTTGTTACACTCAAAAGATTATATCTTTACACTTTTTACGTATTCGTACATAGAGTTTTCAAAAATTTCTCCAGTAATGATTGCACGCCGATCATCGATTGCGGAAGAGTGATTATTATCAAAGGGTTCGCGGTGATTTTCTTTTGTGCGGGTGATGGATAAACAGATTTGAAATTCGGATGGTGGGAAGTCGTTGTGTCCTTCTATCTCTTTCTTCCATGAAATAAAAGGTACTTGTTGACTACAATCATTACAATCATCACTTCCACCACAGAAGCTCACCGTGCACGATGGCGACTCGACAAAGATGACTTGTCACCTTCAAAAGCAACATCAAAGACACACATGACAAAAACCTCACCACCAAGACAACCAAACACTTCAAGAAAAGACTGACTACATCACCAATCCCATTCACAAGCAGTGCAACTAAAGCAATACCCCGAAGCACAACTGGTCCGAGACGTCGAAATGCTTTGGCTACTACACTGATGCAAGGAAAATAACAAAAGAACGAGGTAAATTATCGACGCAAACACACCACAGACAATCACCACAAGAAACCACTAAAGAAAAAATTCAGAAGACCATTGCATACATCGCCAAAATGTCAAGAGAGCAAATAAAACACAATCTTGGGTCAAGTGGACAGAAACACTCAACGAACAAACAAACAGCAAAGTCCTGTGGCAAACGTGTTAAAATGATCGGCGATGCAGGGGACTTCTTACCACTCGACAACAGACCCAACCCCAAATAAAAGCTGAAGAATGATGTAAAACGTTCGCCGCCCGCTCCAGCTCACCACAACCTCTCACACAACATACGCCAAAAACTTCAAACCCTAGCAGACACTCGACACAAACAGGCAACAGACGTCATAAACCAAGAACACCCCACGCCACTCCATTCACCATACATGAACCCAACACAGCAACTGAACTAGACACGACACCACTCACGGCGATGATCAAAATTTCGTTTTCAATGGGTCGTAAACGCCCCAGATGTTCTAAACACTTTCATTCTCGATGTAATCAATCAGTCATGGGACGACATGAAACTTCGGAAACGTGGAAAAAAGCCAACCTCGCAGCAATCCCAAAACAGCTCAAGACGCTTTCAGACCGATCTCGCTTCTTTCATGCATCAGACAAAATTATGGAGTCTATGGTTCTACGGCGAATCAATAGTACAGCCAGACCGTTTCACCCCCAACCTCCTTGGGTTTCGGAAAGGCGTAGGCACGGAGGACGCAATCGCGGCTCTAATCAACGAAATTCAGCGAAAGAACATCCAAATCAGTCGCAAAACACAGCGGTTTTCTTGACTCGAAAAGGCATTCGAACTCGCCAACAAAGATGCAATCATACAAGCCATGATCAAGATGGCCTCGGCGGCAAGCTAATTGGCTGGTGCAACGACTTCTGACCAAACAGACAGGTAGGAGTCCAGTTCCAAGGCGCGCCTTAATTTCACAGTTTTGAAAACGGCATCCACAAGGCAGCCCTCGTAGTCCAACACTGTTCAATTTTCTAATTGATGAAATTATAACGGTCAACCAAGCTCGCACCAGGACCCGCATGTTTGCTTACGATGATGATTTAGTCATGTTCCACCAAGGATTAGAGCGCAGTGCAAGAAAAGCCCTAGACTCACTCAGTCATATCACGGATGAGCTAGGTCTTAAAATTTTCTGTAACCCAAACCAAAGCTATGCGCTTCCAAATAGGTAACCCAAATATTCCAACTTAACTTGTGCGATCAGGCCATGAATGGGTCTCCGAAGATAAGTACCTTGGTGTCCTCATTGATAACATCTCAACTCTCCCCACCCCAAAACACATCAGGTATACTGTCAAAAGGGGCAAAGTCGTTAAACGCAATGAGGGACATTAAGACGGTCTTCCCGGAGGAGCCAACTATCAAGTACTCGCAAAATTTATCAAGCCACCGTTCGTCCGATTTTAGACTATGGCTGTGTAGTCGTCGCCTCGCCACCACAAACGGCCCGAAAACAGCTCGAAACACTTCAGAACCAGCTATTCGCACACTTAGGCGCTCCTCGCTGGGCCAACGTCCAAACATGTCAGCTCAAAGCAGAAATTATGCCACTCCAGTTACGAATGAAGCACGACTATCTATCTTTGCCGACACAAGTCCTCCGCAACAGCTGAACAAGCTCTACACGGCCAAATCTCAAAAAGCCTAACAAAATCAAGAGAAGTCTTTACCGACAACACCTGGCTCTCCAAACAGCAGATTGCCTGGAACTTCACAGCCAAGACGCGCAAACTCCAGTCCCAGAAACTATTCAGACACTTCTGATCCATGGTCCAAAACCTGTCGCGGACACTCGCATTCATCGTCCTTATGTCACAAAACATCAGCTACACCCACAATAGTAGAAGCATCGCCTACAAAAGCATCGAAAAAGGCAGAGTCAACCAAACTCTGATCCAATTGTTTACACACTGATGGCTCGGTCAACGAAGACGCAACTTGTGGATTGCCTTTGTAGCACACATACCACACAATCATTCAGAACATCTGATAGCTGCCACGGTACAAACAGAAATGGCAGCCATTCGCGAAGCTATCCGCGACGAAAAAACACAGCCGGCTACAAAACATCGTCATCCCACAGGACAGCCAAGGTGCAATCGGGAAAACATCCGCAACCCACATAGGGACAACATCGCATTGAATAAAGAAATTAAAACAAAATAAAAGACAGCAACAAAAATTTCATGATCAAACTGGATCCCCAGTCACATCGGCATTCGGGCAACGAAGAAGCGGCGCCGAGGCCAAACCGGCATACGAAACCAGAACCTGACATAATCATACACACACAGTGGCGCCAAACCAAGAACACTTACCAACAAACAGCACATCACAGGTGGCAAGATCAATTCCATCAACACAGTCAAAATCAGTACTTGGAGACTTTCCCTCACAAACCCACTGCAAGCAACCAACGCACTCAATAAATTACCAAACGAACTCAAATCACTATCAACAGAATGAGAATCAAAGCTTAAACTGCACCGACAAATCTCGATCACATATATACATGCGCCTACTGCGATCAGAAACATGTCAACATGTTCACGATCTCCACTGAATGCCCAAGAACAAACACACTTCGCCAACAACTACTTAAAATCTAAAAACCAGAACAACGTGTAAGCAACAACACCAACAGCGATCAACATCCTCAAACGAACACTACGCCAATACCAAGAACTCCAACATTACAAAATATACAAACACAACACTAAATAAACAAAATCAAGTGTAAACCAGTAACCATTTAAGTAGTCTTTTTAAAA
This sequence comes from Ophioderma brevispina, assembly GCA_023653785.1. Lineage (NCBI taxonomy): Eukaryota > Metazoa > Echinodermata > Ophiuroidea > Amphilepidida > Ophiodermatidae > Ophioderma > Ophioderma brevispina. Next base: position 15,845 of record JAMKCH010014076.1, on the reverse strand, counting down.
TCCAGGGGTCAAGCAATAGTTTGGCATGACCGGCTCCAATGGAGCAATCCATGAAACTGAAACTACAATCATTAATTTACTGTGATAGGAACGGTGAGCTGTGGAAGTCAAAATACGTTGTTAATCCTTTTCAATCATGCGCTTTATTTTTAAATGATTACAGGTCCTATAGTCGGTGCTATTAGTGACAATACCAGTATCGATCCACGTTACATTGCCTGGTTGAGGTAGGCTGAATCATTTGGATTCATTGCAGCATCAATTTCGTCAACTGTTTTGCACCTGGTTTTATTTGTTTCGATATTTGGAGGTAATCAATCGGTTTGTTCTTGCGAGTATTGATATAATATATATATATATAGAATAATATATATATATAGATATATATATAGATATATATATATAGAATTTATATAAATATATATATATATATATATATATATATATATATTTATTTATATTCTATATGTTCATGCTTATCATTAAAGGATTTTTTTAAATATTACCTTTGGTTTTAAAAAATTTTAAAAAAACCAATATTCTGTCTTTTGTATTATGATGAAAGCTTTCTACACACCTAAAATGGCTATATACGATTCCTCTGAAATAAGAAAATAATTCTAATGTAGGTATTAGTCGATTTTCCAATTAAAGAGATTAACTTTTGTTCGGAGTAATAATACGCAACGTTAATAACAGTCCAAACAACCCATCTACTCATGTATATTTATACTCAATGACGAGTAAAAAGATGAAGTTCGGTTTTGCGGACATGTTGCCTGTGTGACTGTGCCCTCTGAACATTGCGTGATACATGAAATTTGTGCTAAACAAACCCAGGACCAAAACACTCTTTCTTTTGGTATTTTTATGATAGGAATATCTGAGACATTTTATCCTCTATACGGTCCCGACCTTTACTAATCTTACGCGTGGGGCAAAATACTCCTTTGGTGGAGATTTGGTGCGAAGCCTATGGCAAGTATTTTGCACAATGAAAGAGAAAAAAACACCGGTTTTTCATCGAAAGCCATGTTTTCCGATCGAAAAAAAACAGGTTTCCGCTTGAAAAAACCAAGTTCTTCATTTGAAAAGCATAGTTTTTTGATAAAACCTAGTTGTTCGGGTCGAAAAACTGGTTTTTTCCATCGATAAACCAGGTTTTTCAAAAACATTGCTTATAGTGCTGCAGCATCAGGTGAAAAGTGCCTTAGATTTCTACCAACCAGGGCCGGAATAATAGCATTGGCAATTCATAGCTAAAATCGATCATTGGATAGTGTAGTCACGAAAATACGTGATGACAAAATCTAAAGTGGATGGCAATTGATAAACCACCATTTTACAAAATGGACGCCAAAAAAGGTAGTGAGCGCTACTATAGCGAATTAGTGTCAACATGTATGTGCCTGGGTCAAGACGTTCAATACACCATTGCCAGAATTGTCTGAGTAATGACAATTTAATGCAAGGCTATTTTTACGCTGGGGCCCGACAATTCATCTAAGAAAAAACCGTATATTTCGATATATAACCTATGAAGAGATTTTGGTGGCAAAATAAGTGTTTTAGGGTCAAGGAGTTCGATAAAACTATTTTCAAAACTGAAGATGAATACAAAGTGATGGTTATTTCATATGTCACTGTTTTCCAAGATAGCCAATAATATTTTAACAAGTACCCAAGAGGGTTAGCGTTACTGCAATGTCAGGTGAATGTAGCAAAGTTATACATATATTACCCAGATGTTGAGAAATTATACCACTCATAGAATACTCAGTAACTCCTCCTTGGAATTTCCTAACTGGGCTTTAGGGTTCCCTATGAACGAAAACCAAAATATGGAATACCAACAGGTGTACCGTGACCATGCGTCATTTAAGTGTGTGAAAGTCGCGGTGCCATTTTACTCTTGACATATCTGAAAGAAACAAAGAATAGTTTTTATTAAAGTAGTACAGGCATAAACATCAAACTTCCATGTAATTCCAGATATATGTTGTGGGATAAAACATATAGACTGGTCATATTTTGGGGGTCGCATGGTGATCCATGAATAAAATGACGACGACTCACGACAAAGTTTTGAGAATATTGCTGTGAAATCCGTGACCTAAAAAAAATTACACTTTGTCACAAAATCGTCATCCTAGGATGACGGTTAGAATGAGGTATAAAGAATTTTGCCTTTTATGTCGGACCATCTTAAGGAAAAATAGTGGCGTTGGTGGAAAATTCCCTCAATTTATATTCAATCTGACAGTTTTGAAAAGAGTTTATGAACTCCTGGGACCCTGAAAATCTTAACTTGCAACACCAATCATTTTCCTAGCTATATATACAAGATGGAGTTGGGGTCAAGAAAGATGTCAGCCATCTTGAAAAATATCGGAACATGCAATATTTGATTAGTTTGGAAATAGTTACGGAACTCCTTTACCAAGAACAAAACAGTTTTAAGACCAAAACTGCTTTCTTAGGTGTTTGCTTTAGGATGGCTTCCACTTTGGAAAATGGGTCGTACCAATTGCCACCACTTTTAATTTTGTCATCACGTGTTTCCATGAAGTCACATCCCTACGTCAATTGTTAGCTATGATGGCAAATGTTAGTATTCGGACCTGGTACCCCTCTCCTACTGGTTGGTTGCTTGTTTATCGAATTGATAAACCTGTTTTTCGATCGATGGTTTATCGCTTCGAAAAGCTTGGCTTTTGAAAAACCAAGTTTATCGCTCGTAAACCTGATGTTTCCATCGAAAAACAGGGATTTCAAAAAACATTGCTTATCGAATTTGATAAACCTTTTTTTCGATTCGAAAAACCAGGTTTATCAATTTGAGAGGCTAGGGTTTGTAAACCGAGTTTATCGCTCGATAAACTTGGATTTTGAAAAACTTGCTTATCGAATTTGATAAACCTGGTTTTTCGATTCAAAAAAACTGGTTTATTCGATTTGAAAGGTAAGTTTTTAATAAACCTAATATTATCGCCCGAAAACCCGGTTTTTTCGATCGAAAAGCAGGTTTTTTTTTCGCGGGCGAAAAACCGGTTTTTTCTCTCCTTCATTGTGCAAAATACTTGCCATAGAAGCCCCAGAATTCAGAGGGAAATATAACTGTTGTTATGTGAACCATTCTGGCAGCTTTTTCACACCTTGTGGTTTGCATGAATTCTTTATACCTGATTGACTACGGAAAAATATGATTTAACAGGGAAATGCAACCCTTGGTATAACCCCCTTCATGTACGAGTTCTTCTTGCTTGGCTGGTCTTGATAGTGACTGTACGTTAACGTGCTTATGATAAAGCCGCTTTGCGACTCAAAGTTGTCTCATGTACCTTTTTCTCAGATCAGGTGAGACCGTTCCAGTAGGCTTAGACCAACACCCATCAGTCGTATTGGTTAGACAACCAAGTGTTGAGTCAGGAGGCACAGACTTCGAATCAGATGCGTTAGAACCCTGGTGCTACTTTGGTACACGAGCAGCTTGTCAATTAGCTAAATAGTAGCTGGGGGAATTGCGCCAAGTTTCTAGCACCTTTTTGTGGGGAAGGTCCCTTACGCCTTTCTTTCCCAATTCAACGTGACAACTCTGCAGGCAAGCAGATCCTTTTCTGTAAGGGATGGTCCCTTAGCCTTTATCAAACACGAATCAACCTACGGGTAGCAGTACTATTTCAATTATAGTTGGGTTGCCCTAAATACCTATGGACCTACTTCTAACTCAATGAAGGAGATAAAGGAAGGAAAAAAAAGGGTAGCACAAAACACCAGCTGGCACCACACTGTTTGACTGACGAAAGAGGAGTTCCCCGCGTCGGAAACAATCATGGGACAACCTCTCCCATATCCTGATAAACCGGTTTTTCGATCGAAAAGCAGTTTTTCTCTTTCATTGTGCAACATACTTGCCATAGAAACCCCAGAAATCAGAGAAATCTAACGTGGTATGGTGAACCATTCTGGCAGCTTTTTCACACTTGTGGTTTGCTCGCATCTTTATAACCTGATTGACGACTGGAAAATAGATGTAAAACAGAAATGCAACCCTTGTTACCCCTTCATGTACAGTCTCTTCTTTCTTGGCTGGTCTGATAGTGCGACTGTTACGCGTTTAAACGTGATGATGATGAAAGCCGCTTTGCGACTAGCAAGTTGTCCATGTACCTTTTCTCAATATCAGGGTTACACCGCCCAGTAGGCTTAAAATGACAACCCATCAGTCGTATGGGTAGACACCAATGTTGACTCAGGAGGCACAGAACTTCGAATCAGATGCTTTAACCCTGGTGCTACGTTTGTAACCGATTCATCTTTGTCAATTAGCTAAATAGTAAGCTGGGATTCGCCAAGTTTTAGCACCCTTTTCTGTGGGGAAGGTCCTTAGCCTTTTCTTTCACGGTGACACTCGGCAAGGCAGCAGATACCTGTTTGTAGGGATGGGCCTTAGCCTTTTAGCAAACACGAATAAATCCTACGATGTTAGCAGGTACTATTTCACTGGTTTGACATGACGAAAGAGACGTCCCCGCTGATTCGGAAAATAAATTACTGGGGAACAACCTCTCAAATCTCCTGATGTCCGTGTGGGGTTGCACCATACTGCCCTACGGAGGGATCTATGTCCTGCACCCTAGATAGGCATCACTAATTTAGTCGTGATTATCCTGAGGATCAAGCGCCTCTAATCCTACATTGGGTCCAGAAACTTAGTATCCCACAAACTACTACCAACCCAACCTAATTGGCTCATCGTCGATCCAACCAGATTGATTCACCTATCCGAGCCAACGGGTTCCGAAAGGATGGGAAAGAGAAAATAATGGTGAAGTTGGTAGAATAGGTAGGAGCACCAGAGGTTGAGAATCCCACTGGGGAAATCCCAGCATAAGTATGTATAAAGCAGCATTACATGTATTCATAAGGTGTATTATAGGTGCTTGGCTGCAAAGCTAAGAGACGTTTAACAGAATGTTTTGTAAACATGTTAGGGCCAGGTAGCTTGAAATAGGTCCACCTGACTGTTACAAGCCTGGGCAATTGATCTGTTAGAGTTTAATACTACGGGCCATACGATTGGGCAGGCAAGGATTCGCAGGCAACAAAAGAAAGTGACGTAGGATGTTAACTGGTCTATTTTAGAGCTTCCCAGTGACTAGGTCTTGCCTACCTAATGTGCAATTTTCGTCCAAAATGCCACCATTGTACTCAATTTCTGTTAATCAAGCTTACATTTTTGGTTTCAGGTGTATCTTTTTAAATTCGTACAGTTTTTTTATTCTGTTTTAATTGACAGTAAAATTCTTGATCCTTTTCAGATAGTTGGCAGAGCATACATAGAAAGTAGCATCTTGTCGCATTATTTCAATCCAACTTTATCCGCGCGCCTCTGGCATCATTACAATGCGGATGTGCTGTTGGAACGATATTATTTTGCAACCTTTAACACAAGTAAGTGATTATAGGCTCATTAATAAATAGAAACCCACTTTTAAATATCAGAAAGTGTTTCCGTTGGCACGCTGGTTTCATTTTGAAAATTAAAGGTACTAAAATTATAACAATCCCAATTTGTTGGGAAAACCAATCGAGCGAAAACTAATTCAGGGTTCAATTTTAACTTACGATTATTTAAATGAAAATCGCACTGCAGATGTTGCACTTTCAGGATAAATGACCGTGTAACATTTAAAGAAAGGTGTTTTAATGCACCCAGACTATCTTGACATAGCTTATTTGACCCCATCCATTTTATACAAGCTTATTTCTTGTTGAAATCACGACTAAGGATTTTATAACGTTTGACATGATGTTATAGGCATTTCCTCCACGGTGAAAAAAGTGAGACCTATAATACAATATTCCATACGCAACTTGCAAGAGGGGTCCTCGTCTTCCAAATTGTAGACACACACACACACACACACACACACACACACACACACACACACACACACACACACACACACACACACACACACACACACACACACACACTTTTTTTCTTGATTCTCTTTTTCTTGTCCTAACCCAATACGGCAATCAGGGATTTGTATTTATGTTTGCAAGAAAAGCTCGAGATCATGCACATGGCGACCAATATTCATCAGAACCCCGCTAGTTAACACCTTTTCGCATGGATAAACCCAAGCCATTTAAAGAAAGGGAAGTGACTGTACAGTCAATGCGCTGATCTGTGGTTTATAGACAAGTATAGCAATTTCAACGTGTAAATACCAAATAATTCGCTACTAATGCGTCATTTTTTTTTGGTGCCGCGTTTGCGCAATATGTCATGTTAAAACGACAAAGTATCAACTCTACTCCCAGTGGAATGAAAATACGTTGTCACCAATTCGATACTTTCCAAATGCATATACGATGCTATGGGCCTGCGCATAATTATTTCCGACAAAGACCCTCGTTATTGATGAGGACACTTTAATATTTTAAATTTGGGTGAATAGTGCGAACCCACAACGTATATGCCAATTTCTCCAAAAAGTCCAAATTTTGTGCTCAACTTTGTGACTCGGCCGACTATATAAATAAAAGAGACACTTGGCACATTTGAAAAATAGTGCGCCCTCTAGAATTTTCAAAAATCAATAATTTATACATGGTTCTAAAGCTTTTTGAGCCATTCAGGAGCCCTCGCCTACAATGTTAGCCCAAATCAGCGCGCTAGGCGACAAAAAAGAAACCCTGTTTACGGGCGAGCGGACCTTTCGAGTAAGGTCGGTCGGTCGGGCGAATTTCCTATTTTTAATTTTTTTTCTTTTCTGGAGCTCAAAATTGGCCTAAAATAGCCCCAAAATCTGAAATATCAAGAGAAAAAAATATTTTTTTTTTATAAACAAATTTTCTAAAAACAATTTGCCAAAATTTATAAATTTGGGCTAAAAACAGGCTGATTTTACATGATTCTTGGAAAAACTAAAAAAAAAAATTCTGCAAAACTGAAAATCAGGGTCGGTCGAGCCCGTAAAACAGGTTTTTTTTTTATTTTCGTCGCCTTATGGGTAAACAGAACGATTTTATAATGTCGCCTTGTTTGACCGGTTTGTGACCTTTGTGGTTTTTAATATCAATGAGTACAAGTCTATGATATTCATGTAATAGACGCATTTTGTTGATTAAAGTTACGGCAAACTTTAAAGTTAGCCTACAAATTACCTGGATGTCCTTAGCCTCTTATTAATGTCCCTATCTGCTTTTGGGTATGTTATTTTTATGTGTAAAATATATCGCTATTCATCCAATGAACGCGGACGTGGTGGGGAACGCATAAAAATCCAGGCTGATGCTTCCATACGGAGCATTTTCCCTGACCCACCACTTTGTGCATTTCGTCGTGACACTAATTTACGTGATCATTTGGTTCATTCCAATCTCATTGGTGCTCAACCCGATTCTGGATCTACTATACTCCTTGCAAGAGACCGCTTTTCAAAACGTGTGCATATGTTATCTCCAAAGATTCCATCACCGGTCCCAACAATTACTGTTTTTCCATTCGCAATCATTTCTCTTGTACTTCGTCCAACGTTGTGTACGTTATTTTCTGGTCGCGAACCATTTCGCTGTTAATGAATCTTGAATCTTGTTAGCCATTCCATCAAGGATGACATCCGTGTTTGTGGAGTCATACTGTGTAAAGGTCCTGACAATATCAGAAATGACAATGAACAACGTATTATCCATCTTCGTGGCACATTGCGCCCTGCTGGTTTGAATATCACCTTCACAGCCTTCAAGACAACTTGATTGTGTGGCTCTGAAAAGAGCCGTTGTACCCGGCTTACATGGTGTTTTCCTCCGGGAACAGTTCGTTACATTTTTATCCGTTCTCCACTACGTCCGTGTTCTTCACCTCACTTTCTGTGCATTAATTTCTTTTTACATCGACCTCGCGTTGTTCTTTGTATTTGACTGTATTTCTCTCGCGTCCGGGTTTCACAGGCATTCGTGTACATAGACGGCTAGATAATTTTTCCCAAAACAAAATGATAACTAAGTCGAAGACAAGCATTTAACTTGTAGTATATGAAAGAAAATTGTCATAGAATTACTTGTAAGCTTAACATTGAAAAAAAAAATCGTCCATGGTTTCAAAATGCGACAAAAGTAGGAAATTAATGAAAATTGGTTGAAAATCCAAGATGACGGCCGTGAGCATATTGTTTTTTCGGTGCTTACAAAAATAGTCATCAGAAGATAATTAAGTGGAAGACAAGCCTTTGTCATGTGTTATATGAAAGAGATAACTGGATAAGGATTACTTTAAGACTCCAAAAATTGAAAAAAAATCGTCTTTGGTTTCGAAATCCACAAAATCTCGGAAAATTGCTCAAAAATCCAAAATGGCGGATATGCAACAAATGATCAGGGTCGAACCCTGTGGTTTTGCCTATATTGTCATGCTTTTTTTTTCGTACGCCTTTCACAACGTTCTCTGCTGTCAACTGAGAAATGGCAAAGGCCGAAACTATTTATGTAACTTACGACAATTTCATCAACTTTGAAACTCTTTCGTAATTTTATAATTGCCGACAGCGCAGAGACGCGTCACGTCGCATCGCGCAATAGGCGTGAACTAAAAAGGAGCCGACCGCTGTGGTCGCGCGGGGGATGCTGAAATGTGAACAGCCAGAGAAACAAAATGAATCTGGGAAATAATGAGTACAGAAATATGCTATATAAAAATAGAGTTACAAGTATACCTGTTGAATTTGCTGCTCAGTCCACATGGTTGAATATGAGACGGTGGTGATCCTGTCTTCGTTACTTCCACGGGCTGTAATGGCACACTTTGATATCATTGATGGACTGTTGAAAAGTGGCAAGCAACAGGAAATTCCTCAAAAATGCCTCTTATACACGTAGAGCGCAGATGCGGGCTAAGCGGTCGGACGTTTCGCCAATGTAGAGTTTGTGACCATTGGTGGCAGAGATGGTGGACACAGGTTGGAAGAAGTGCACGTAAAGTGACTGGTTATGTCAAACTTTTACTTCGGACCCTATTCAAGATGATTTTCTTCGTTTAGAGACACGTAACGGTACGTGTTGCAGTAGTTGCGTTAACAACTGTATGTTCCCGGGTTGTTGGCTTTAGTTGATGCAGAATGTTAAATTACGGTCAGAGTAAGTGAGCCACGCGACCTTGGCAAATCTTCACTGGCTAGGAAGTTCACAAGTTTTCGACGGTAACATGCCCCAGTGGCGGTAGACCTTTAATTAGAAGTCCCTTGATTCAACGATGGTATGCTGTTCATCCGTCAAAGCGCTACTGCACAACGCCATAACAGCGCATGGGGAATCATTGTAATACCTCATTTGCATCATGGGATTCTATATGAAACGTCTACCCAAGTGGTTGACACGTACACAACAACCTGTTCCATGATTCGGACCCGCGTCAAATAGCGTGATTTGGATTTTTTGACCTGGATATTGCGCAAAATACTTGGCCTATCGTAACGATTACACACCAAAATATTCAACTAAATTGTCTAGTTAGTGACTAGTTATAATATAGGTTATAGTAGAAAAAGACGAAAAAACGTGAAAAATACGTGAAAAAAATTCTTACCTTATTAGCTGGCTCAATTTTCCATTGCTGCTGTAAAAGTACAGCCACACGCATGCTTACAAAAACAGTGAGCTAATTGGCTTTTTTGTCAGGAAACCATTTCTAACATCAGCTCGACCACCTGCTTTGTCGTTTTAGCGAATTCCCCAGGGTACCGCGAAACCGTTTTTTCATTCCTTGTTCAGCTAGTCGCAGAGCCTTTAACAGCGTCTGGCTGCTAGGGAGTCCCATGACGTAGAGAATGTCTAAGGATAGCCGCCAATTAGCCGATGCGGACACGGAATGGTGGCGCTGTGTCCCAGCAGGACAGATCTTCTATGGGAGCGTAAATGGTGTGTGACGTGCCCGGACCACATGGTCGGATATGTTGCGGTCCTTTTTGAAGGGGCAGTGGTGGATGGTTGAATGAAGGACATCTTTCGTGGTTAGTGTTGCTTTGAAGAACCTGGAAGTTGTTGAAATGTTCAGAATGGCACGGTTGCGGGGGGAAGGTCAGAACCAGGGGAAACGATTGGATGCTGTTTAAGGTCTCTGTAAGATGACCATTACGAGGATATCCGCGGTGAATGAAGAATTCTTTCATTTCTGTCTGACACCTGTTGAATTCATCCTCGTTGCTGCATATTCGTTTGGCTCGAAGAGCTGACTGTAGGGACAGAGTCCTTGTAACTCTTGGGATGGCTTGAGTTGTAACGGAGATAACTATGTGAATCAGTCTACTTGTAGTGGATGGTGGTAGCAATGGTATCCTGATCCTGATCTATGGATATGTGTAAATCCAATAAGTTCACGCTCTTGTCGGAGATAACCAAGTGAATTTCAAGCATTCATGATAATTGCTGACATAGACAATGAAAGATTCAAGATCGGTTTTGGATCCAATGAAGATTCCTAGGATATCGTTAATGTACCGCTTGAACAGCACAGGGGACGTTGCACCATACTCGTTGAGCATCTTCTTCTCTATGTGTCTATTTAAACAAGCCATACTTGGATCAATGCAGGCGCCCATCGCTATTCCCCGGATCTGTTTATAGTGTTCTCCATTGAACTGGAAGGACCAGGTCGATAGGTCGGAGAAGAGTTGAAGTTGATGGTGTCTGGTTGGAACGTGTGTTAAGATAATGCTCCAATCCGTTCATGCATATGCTTCTTGGCAATCATTGCTGATAAAGTCCACATTTCAACCATGTGGACTAACAGCAAATTCAACACGTTTAACTTGTAATTCTATTTTTATATCTTCTGACAAAAAATAACGGAGCGGACCCCTGCCTTTGGTTAGTGGGAAATCGCTCCTAGATTGTCAGATTTTCCTCTAGGGACGTTAGGGATATAGCATATTTCTCTACTCATTATGTATTTATTTCCCAGATTCATTTTGTCTCTGGCTGTTCACGTTTCAGCATCCCCAGCGTGGCCACTGCGGTATATAGCTCCTTTTTGTGGTCTACTTTATCATAATAATAATATTTCCCTAATGTCGTAATGAGTGATTAACACCTGCCCTGATTCCTCTGTCGTAAGAGTAGGTATGTAAAGTGCTAGATGTTGAAACGCTTTCGGATATACAACCTTTCTCAAGTGTGTGTGTGTGTGGGGGGGTGTCAAAGCATAGGCTTTCTGGAAAAGCTTCATTCATTACCCTGAGTTGCATTCTCAAATATAATTTTCATATTTGGACCGTTACTCCTGATTTCTGTAGAGTTCTTTGGGCCTTTTCACCAAGATCGTGCACTTCTGGACAAAAGCATGAGACTTAGCACAAACCTTCCTTGGGGTATGTAAAGCAATTTCAGAAGGGGTGCCCAAAAATTCGACCACAACAATGATGTCATAGGCCACGCCCCTTTTTTATACATATTTCGTAGTAATGTTAAAATAATTACTTTGAATAATCATATCAAGTTTGGTATCAATTAAAGCTTGAGACATGTAGAGTGTTAAAATGATCTAAATATTTGAATATTTGGTAAATAGAGGTCAGATTGGGGTCATTAAAGGTCATACGATACCATTGACCAGTTTTGTGGCTAATAACCGTAGTTAAGGTTTGGTGTCAACGTGTCAAAATCAAAATGTGATATCCCATTGGTCACTCCAATGGGATATGTTGAGAAAATTGCATGTGAGAAGCACCACAACTACTTTACTGCAATAATAATGTCCATAACCACGACCCTTGTTTTATTAGTACAGTAATCGTAACTTGAGATTTCATGTATAAATTGGTATTTAAATTATACAATTAATATTCACTTGCGAATCTTATTTTCAGGTTATTGATAGGCCAGTCAAATTAGGAAAACATAATGACTTATTACTAATTGCAACATAATCTATTTCTCCAGAATTGTATTGCAAAAACCTTAAAGAACGACATACCAAATGGGGGGGGGGGTTATACAGGGTCAAAATATTAATGAAAAGGGTCGAAATGTGCCGAAAAGTATGTTCATCGCCTTTCAAGGATTAAAAAGTATAGTTTCCCTATCTGAAAGTAAGATTTGAACTGTTATGAGGCAAAATACAATAGGGTAAAAGTTTAGATTTACCCGTTTGTTATAAAAATTAGTCAAATTGTTCGTCTACTGGTACAGGAGCCCAAAATATACTGGTTGCACCATATATGATATTTTGATAATTAGAATGCAAATGTGACTGGGCTAACTGAGGTCACTAACTATAACCCTAATTCTATATTGATTTGTCAAACAAATAATCTAGTACTAATACAAAAAAGACGTACACAAGATGATGGTCAAACAGAAGAACAGCCAATCCACTGACGTTACTGTCCAAAAAAGCTTGTATTATTTGTTCAAAATTATCTGGCAATTTGCAATAATGAACACAATGACGTTGGATGAAAATGAGGATGTATCAGGAGTTCTATAAGATACCCAGATATTGGGTAGGATTTCTGGAAGGGACCTTGTAACAATTGAGGCTATACAAAAGTACCCAACAAACTAGTTCACAGAATACTGCCATTAAAACAGGAGAATACAGGAGAATACTTGAAGCACAGGCTTTTCTTTTCTATGTTCAAAACTGTTGAAAATCACATCCAGGAACTCAGGAACAACATAATGAATTAAATTTCTTAAAGAAAAAGACAAAACTGAACAAAACAAAAACAATGAAAGAGCAGATTTTGAGATTTTCCTTGGTGACTGTCAACAGCAGTATAGTACACACTGCTTGGCCTCCACATAGAAATTGCTTTGTGCTGTGGGACATGATTGGCAACATTCTTGATGGATTTGTTGGACAATCATGTCTTGTAAGAGCCGTTTTTGCTGTCTTGGAACTTCAAATTCAAATCTTAAAGCTGGCACATGACAAGGACCTGGCGCAACCATCAAGTCTCAGCACTTTAAACTTGGCAAGCTTCACGGAATGCTTTGCAATCCACAAATACTTTGTAAGGATCTTTTCTCTAGGTTTGAGACTGTAAATGATGTACCTGGTCAAGGGGGTCTAAATTATTTCACCACCGACCGTATAATGCTACGCCTTCATTGTCTTCTGAAATACCATTGAAAGGCAAGAGAATGCCAAATTTACAGACATCAGTGCATAAAGGGACATCATGAACAAAAACTAAAGATACGACAAAGAGCCCAACCTTCCAATATGTGTTTATCATATCGAGGTTGGGCAAACAGAATGACGTAACTCACTTTTGGTGACTTTGAGGTTTTGGTACCAATAAAAATCTGTAACCCTACAGATCTGAAAACCATGAACCTTAACTCAAGTCTACTTCATACTGCCTATAAAGCAAAATAACACTACACAACTCTCATGGTGCACCTTGGTTTACTAACAGCAAGCCTTAACTCTGAGTTACAACCTTTTGATGGTATCTGTATTTGTCCAAACAAGGAGTTGAGGCTTCATAGCTTGCCACAATTGCAGAATTGCAACAGCTTTTAGCTCCCTATCCCACATATATGCTGAACTTCTTTTAAAACATTCCAAGGGGATGACATGCTGAACCATGCTGATTAAAATAATGTGTCATCATTAGGCATGATTGAAGAGGTAAAATCACAGATGTACAGTTTTTTATTTGATTTATTTGATTTATTAAAACTTCTTTTGCCTTAGGAAAACCAAATTCAGTGATCAACCACTGTTCTCAATTTGGGCCCAGGGTCTCAAACATAATAATTAAAAATAGACATCATACCAGAATATTAATATACACAGAATAATAATATAAAATATACATTTTAAAACGTGCGGAACATAAATATAAACGAATAGGTGGCCATGACGCACCAAGGACTGTGAAAGGGGCATGAAAGTGGACAGGCCAAGGGAGCAGCCATTCCAACACCGGCGCAGGGAGTGAAAAAATAGATAACACTAAAAACCGCCAGCAAGCACAAGGGTTGCCCCCACCACCCAAATTACAACCCCGTCCCAGTGGAGGCAGATCCCTTGCACCCACGTGCATCAGCCTAGCGGGCAGAAAAAATACGTCATAGCCCATAAAAACAATAAATCAGAAAAAAAATAGATACAGCCAACTAATCACGGAAACCTGTATGATATACAAATAACAGTATATGCCATAAAAAAATTAACAGATGTAATGAATATTGCAAGAGAGAAACCAGGATAGGATCTTAAAATTAGTGACACAGTGCTTTGAAGCGTGCAAAGATTGGTGGTAAGGGAGATTTTGCATTGGATGGGCGAGTGTTAAAGGAAAGACACACCCTGGACGCATATTTCCTTTTGGGCACGAAAACAATTACAAAGAGGAATAACCAGATTACCACGGGTACCAGCTCTGGTCAATGGTTGTGACTAGATATCACTAAATGAAATATATTGCACATGGGAAGGGAGGAATGAGGTCAGGCTTTGGCTATACAAAAAATATGAGATGTTTATCGCGACGACAGCTGAGTTTTTCCCATTTCATTGTGTTGAGCAAAAAAGTTACCGAAAAAGAATTTCTTTAATGATGCTGTTCATAATAAAAAGGTCTTTGTTACTAAAGTTTATATAATGTTGCCTTACAGAAAAAATACCATATATGAGCTTTATGAGATGTTACATTTTGAGTAATGAATTGATCTAGTGCGAAACATTAAACATCACATTTACTCAAAGCAGTATTTTTGAGTTTAGGCTTTCTGATTGTCAACCCTCGATTAGTGCTTTGATATGATATTACGTGCATTCGCAATCACCAAGACTTTCGTGCTATATACAGAGGCTTGGACACGTATGGATTTCAATTCTATGCTTGGAAATGTTTCCTGAAAATGTCAGAGGGATTTTGAGAATTCTGGGGTTACAAAAAAAAGACATTATAAAGTTCTCCCGCATGTACTCAAATGATCCAGCTCTTAGAGGCTCTGGTGGACTGCAAGCTACTGCTTCAGGACGTTGACAACACCTGAAAGCTATAATTGTAGACCTTGCTACCAGAAATATCCAAGGTAAGTATAGAACTGCTGCAGTATGCTGCAAGTAAATTACGTCTATCGTTTAGTGACTGCCATGGCTTGCACTCGCCACAAAGATTTTTGCTCTGGACTTCGTGTGCATTGTATGGAAAAGGTATCCCGTGACTGGGACCCTGACCTTTTTATTATTCAGTTTTGAAATTTTGAATTAAAAAAAAAAAAAAAAAAAAAAAACCTGAAAATTTCAATTCTAATCGCATTTTGGTTTGCATGACAATTCAACCCGCCCCGCGGACGTACACAAAAGTGTACTTCGAGTAACAGTCCTTTTGCAAAAACCTTAGTTCCTTAACAGGATTCTGTAAACATCGGGGTCGATTACGATGAAGTAACAACAAAACAAAACCAAAGCTGTCAGCGTTAAGGTTAAATTTCCCCTGTAACCGTTGTGGACGTACGTTGCAGAAATATTTCAATTTTACATCCTCCAACAACGAAATGCCAATAATTTCTAAGTAAATGGAAAAATATTCATAACATAGACAAAGTTCAAATCAAACGAAGTTATCACCAACTTTCAAATTGCAATCTCTGTTTAAATAACATCAAAAAGTAATAAGAGTGCTTGAGTGTCATTTTGGGATTATACGGCTGCAGTATGCCACTTTTTGTAATATCACAACAAAATCTAATATTTGTGAAATTGAATATGCCTCTTTGTTCATGAAACTATATAGTACTTTACCCTTTGATATGAAACAAAAAATCAAAGTTATTTAGGATGATTTTTATTTTTTTACAATGCGAAATTGTTTGAC
>JAMKCH010014075.1:0-26564 GCA_023653785.1 Ophioderma brevispina | reverse complement strand
ACAAAGTGGCTAGTAAAGTATGGCAAATAATAGAAATGTTTCCTATCATAAGTAACTAATACCCGCGGTTATTTGAATGTAGTTACTGTTTCTTAAGTTTACTTTGACATAGAATTTCTTCTTGGAATATTTGATGAAAGAAAAATGGTTTAAAGTTTCATTTTTATATAACAATTGTCCACTGCTTATAAAACTATGCATTAAAAAGTTTGAGCTGATTTGAGCTGATTCATACAATTGTCAGTACTTTGACATGGAATTCCAGCTATAGGAATATTAGCTCAAAACAAATATGGTACTAAAATGAACATTTTATAAAGCTATTGAACACTGTTTATCAAAACATGCCAGCAAACTTTCAGTATTCCAACTGATTCATACAATTTCCAGTACTTCGGCATAGAATTCTAGCTAGGAATATCAGGTAAAAAGCGGAAATGGTACTAAGTGGCCAATTTATAAAGTTACTGACCACCGCTTATCAACATAAACTTTCAGTATTCCAGGAAGCACTTTACTGATTGATACAATTGCTAGTAATCCGGCATGACGGGAGATACAGTCCTCCGGACTCACAGTCCGCCTACAATGGTGAACAATAGGGCACTCAATTCGGTTGACTATTCACGCAATAGTCAGGTAGAACCTTCATGTGACCGGAAAGTTGAGTATGGACACAATTTTTTTGCTGAAAATTATAGATTAGGGTGTGTAGAATAAGAATCTGCCGGGTGCCACCTGGGCATCCTTGAGCATTTTGAGAAATCCAAGATGGCGTCGCCATAAATGATAATTATCTATTCAACCCGATATTATCAAACTATGGAGTTACTAGATATACTATAGGATCCAATGAACAAGTGTATGGCACTTGTAACATTAAGTCATACTTCAAAGTCAAAATGGAAGCCAAATGCAATAATTTTAAAATATGCCATATAACAGCAAATACCTGCGATAAAAATAGACGAGAAGTACTTAGGTTATGTTGCTAGACACAATTAAATGTATTTCTGATACTTTTAACATTGTAACATGACGTAATCAATAGTTTTACAGAAGATAATTCTTCAAATTAAGTTCATTGATTATACTTAAAAACAGAGTTTAATTAAAAAAATGCAAAAATTGACCTTTTTCCCCAAAAATTGAGATATTTAGCCCAAAATACACCACTTAAATCTCGCTCTGTTACTTTTGTTTTATGAATACTATGAACCCAAGTAATTATTTATCATTTTTTTTTTTTTTTTTTTTTTTGGAAAATACGATTTTGGGGTATTTTATTTAAAAAAACATGACT
The DNA here is from genome assembly GCA_023653785.1 of Ophioderma brevispina. NCBI lineage: Eukaryota > Metazoa > Echinodermata > Ophiuroidea > Amphilepidida > Ophiodermatidae > Ophioderma > Ophioderma brevispina. The sequence continues at coordinate 25,261 of JAMKCH010014075.1, read as the reverse complement.
TTGAGTTAAAAATTCAAATTTTCACCCTCAACCCGACGGCTGCTGCAACTAAGACCTTGATTTTCGGATTCAGCACAAAATTTTGAGCAAGACTGACCCTCTCAACCTTTTGACCTCAGACACTGCATCAAATCGATGCTGTGCAACGGACTAATAGCAAGGCGCCATGCGAATGCATTGCAGTCAAACAAATGTGACACTACCGTCTGGCGACATTGTTTTATGTTACTGTTGGGCATTCGTATTGTGGTTAAATAAAGGGTTCAGTTGACAGATAATGTTGGCACGGGCAATAAATTAGTAGGCACAATCCCCCATATGATGACCACATCACATAATACTTTGATTGACACACTTTGCTTGCACAGAACTATTCCTATTTGCGCAAAGACGTCTTGCTCCGCTCGGCCGAAGGCTTCGCCTAGACACGCGCCTCCGGCGATTCTTTGACAAATACCTTTGACAAAGACTAATCAACCCCATGTGCAGGCCACTATGCGAATAAAACAAGCTTGATTTTAAAACACACGTGTTGCAAGAATTACAATGATGTTTTGCACATTTTACACAGTAAGAAAGTAAATTAACTATCATTTTAATAGATATGTTGGTTTTTGGAATATTGATTGCTTTAGAAGTTAGGACAAAACAATTTCACAATGTAGACCCTCACATTTGTTCAGTCTGCCTTTTTCTCCACCCCAGGTTGGATCTTTCCCGGAAAAGCTTTTTTTTCAGAAACGGTATAAACAATATGGTAAAAATTCGAGGAAACATGGTCATTTACTGTCCAAAACTTCTAAAAACAGGTTCGATCGTCATTCAATAATATAGGAGCAATGATGACAATATACCAAAATTTAAAGTAAAAATCTGATTGTAGTCGAAAGTTGTAAAATATAAATTATAATGAAAATATATAAATATAGATCATATTTAAAAACAATAGAAACCGAAAGTGGTTAATTGTGTTCCTGTCATCTGTCTGATTTGCAGTTATAGGCCTTATCTAAAAGTTAATGCTGTTGCAGTGTCCGGTGCAATGTGAAGCTTCTATACATCGAGGTAAGAACTAGCTCTCACAATGTCTATTTTAAGATTCAAACCCCTTTTGTTTTTTAAAGGACCCACTTTTTATTAAAGGGACTAGTTCCTATCGTCTTATAGACCCTATGCTCTGATTTACCCGAAGTGGGATTTGAATTTGATATCCAGAAGTGTAATGCGGTATTTTTCCGAGTCACTTTGCAAGCATTGCGAAAAGTGCGACACAATATCACTGCACTGCGTGGCACTTTAACACGTTAAAGCGCTCTTCTCAAGTGTGGAGTCCCGTGCCTTTGACAAGCCTACAACTCACGACCTACAAGTTGGGCCATTCTCCGATAAAGTGCTCAAAAACGATTGATTTGTGTCGCTCCTGTCATTCACAGTTTAAAAAGCCTGTTTTTGATCGTTAAAATGAATGCTTATAATATAAATTATACTTTGGAGTTATGTTTTTTCAAAATGAATCTGGACTAAGAAGTTTGTAACGAGTGCAAGAAAGTAATTAAGTATAATAAGGCTGATGAGCATTTTTCTTGTTTTTCGCCAGTGTCGCCCCAGCCCCAATCCATTCTTTAAAATGTTGTCCCTGCTTGTTCCCACAAGAGCGCATGTCCTAATTATAAAGTTCAAACACGATAATATTGGATATTACCGTTATCGTAAGATGTTCTCTGAGAGCATGTCGCGCAATATTGCAGCCAGATAAGTTACCATAATTTTGATTGATACAAAATTGCCAAAAATAACGGTAAAGATGTTTTTAAATGTCGATAAACAAAGGCACATGTCAATGTAATTATCATGTTTGCATAAAAATCTTTTTTGATGTCAGAAGTTCCAGCCCCCCCCCCTGGTATGAAAGAAATCCCTCACGTTTACGTGTCATACCGCGTCAGATACGTTACCTACCTCCCCGCCCGCCCCCCCCCCCTCTCGCCTTGCTAAACACCGTGATACATAAAGGCAAATACCACACCATGCTTTAATATGAAGGTAATGCCTGATAAGATATAGAGATTAAGTCGTTAAAAAAACATGTATCTTTATTCAGAACGGCACGATTAAGGAAAAGGCCACCAGATACGTTACTAGGTGTTACCGTTAGGCCATATACTAAAAATCGGATATTTTTTAAGATCGGCCCTTGCATGTTCCGTGTCTGAACATATCAAGTTTACGAATTTTAATGATTTTTTCAGGAATTCATTAATGTTGATATTCGGTCATTTTGGAGACCAACCTTGAAAACTTTATCGGAGAATGGCCCCCTAAACGTACAAACTTGGGGTAAAAATATTTGAACTAAAAAGGGTAGTGAAGGCACGAATTTTAACTTGTCTAAACGTACCTTATCAGAAACTTTTGAAAATTTCGCCTTTGATGACTTCTTAATGGGAGAAAACCCGGATTTGGGCTTCAAAATGCTAGGCTGGTTGTGTTATTAATAATAATAATAACAGAACATTTTATGGCGCTCTACGAAGCACACAGCGCCTTACAAAGATCTAGTAAGAGATAGGTTTTCAGCACTTCTTGAAGCAAAGACTTTGTTGACTCCCTAATGCTACATGGAAGCACATTCCAAAGCAAGGGTGCTGCGGTCGTGAAGCAACTATCGCTCCGTTCTTTTTTTAGAGCGAAAAACCGTGAGACGGGTAGCATCATAAGGCCGAGCGTAGTCTTTGCCTATAACTGCCCTTAATACTATCAAGATCATATTTGATAATCAGTGATATAGGTACCTCAATTATGGATACATTGGTGGGTAGAACATGGGATGTCATCAACTTAAGTTAATTCTTTCCTTCACAGGAAGCCAGTCTAAAGACCTTAGGAGGCTGACAGAGGCGGGTCCCGTCCGCATGCAAACCACCAAACGCGCAGCTTTATTTTGGAGCGCTGGAGGCGTTTAAGGTCAATTTCACGCGCGCGCACCATATAAAAGAGAGTTTTGGCATAATCATACGTGAGAGGACCAGCGCTCTGACAGCAGGGATGACAACACCTGTGTGATGAAAGTGACGGATACTCCAGAGATTAAAAACGACTATGAAAGTTACAATTTTACTTTGTAATACAAATTAATACAAGCATTACGGAGTTTTAACTCAATGTCATTCAGGCAAGGTATTCCGTACTCCTTGACAGCAATGACAAAAAATTCAGTTTTGTCGTGGTTGATCTGTAGCTTATTTTGAACCATCAAGTCATTAATTTCAAATGCAATAACGAACATGTTAATAGCCCTGTTTTCAACAATCCCTCTTTTTTTTGATTGAAATGAGTATACCAATGGATTCGCCGCATAAGCATGGAAACAATTATTGTACTGCGGATAATATCACCAATAAGGAACTGTGTACATTAAAAAGGTTGAGGGCCAATGATGGAACCCTGTGGGTAATGAATTTGAACATTGTTCAACTGATAATCATTATTTATAGAAACCTATGGAAATCCTGTTTTCAAGGTAATTTTTTGTACCATGAAAGAACACATTTACTCATACCAAAAACGAAATTCCAGTATCTGAAGGAAAAAACAGCATGGTCGAAGTGTTCAAAAAAAAAAAAAAAAAAAAAAAAAAAAAACAAGCGGCGACATGCAAGTAAAACCAAAAGGCAGCATTATTGTTATCGATGATTTTGGAGGATGTCATTTTTAACCTTAAGAAGAGCAATTTCTGTGCTTTGACAGTTTTTGTAGAAGATTGGTAAATTGCACCAAGGTTATTCCATCGACATGATTAATTACCTGGTATGAAGCAGCTTTCTCAATACGTTTTGATAGAAATTTAATATTAGCGACTGGCTGGTTATTCGTTTCCTTTCCCCCAAAAAATTTTGTGTTCGGATCAAGATTGGGTTTCGTAAGAACAGGTTTGATGATAAGATGGCTTGAGGGTAGTTGGGAATATCCAGAAACAAGTGATGTATTGACAATTCTGTCACAATAGTAAATAATACCGCGATGTTATTTTTAACCAACCGTGTAGGTAAGGTATCTAGGGAACATATTTGTTGAGAACTCCGAAATCATTTTCCAACCTCACAGAGTTCAAGGTTTAAAGTTCCTCCAGTGACACGAGCTGTTGGAAATCCATTAACACATCCATACCACCAGAAGGAACATATTTCTAATGTTTTCAATCTTAGTGATGAAAAATGTCAGAAAGTTGTTTGTTTGCTACGGGATAACGAAAGGTCATAGGAATCGGGTAAACTGATTTGAACTCGGGATTTGAAACTCGCTGTGCGTCAAAGAAATTTCTCACTGAGCTGATGTAAGTCAGAGTTCTTTTGAATAACCATAAGTGTTAATGTTTTTAGTTTGAAAAAGTCATGTTCCAAACAGAATCACTGAATTGGTGACGTCATAGAATTGAATGTGGACCCTTTCATTTGCTAAGGGGATGCTTTCACAGTATGTGCAGGAGCTCTAATACCACATGTGCAAGTTTATTCCCGCTAAATCACATAAGAGGAGATACATTTTGATTATAACATGATTTTTCATAGATAAGTTATGGCGTGTTTTTTAATTAATATTATTATTAATCATTTTATAAAAATATTTAAAGGCACTATCAGTGATTTGCCAAATCAGAAAATCGAAAAAAATATACTCAAAAATCAGGATTTTTGCACGTCTGGTAATAAGTATAACTATGCTAACATACCCTGGATGTTTATAAAGCTGAAGCAACTAATAAGCCAAATCGATATTTTATTCCATTCTGTCCGGACGGACACTTTCTACAACTTGTAATTGAATGGAGATTCATTTCTTAGAATAGTGCTGTTTTTTCCTTCTTTGGAATTTTGACTAATCATGGCAAATTTAGAATACTTTGACTCTTTTGGGTGGATCACTGAGATGCCTTTAATATGACTTGAATATCGCAACAATTAATTATACTGGTAAAGTATTATATAGTCATGGTAGTACTAAGTTTAATCATGACCTACTAATTTCTTTCTATTGCTCTCTTTATGTGTGTAGGTCTAAGTCTATTTGACCATATAAAATTGTTTTGCCATTTGAATTAAATGTCAACAGAGACCAATTTTGTTTTTTTTTTTCAATTAGAGCACTAATAACACCTTAACCTAGGTTGTGACTCCTTTTTCTGTTTTGTATTGATCCTTATTGAACATTATGATAAATGTTTTAGTCAATAGTGGAAAGAGCAACGAAAATTGTGTTTCCTACATGCTTGTTATGTTCATGTTTTCAGCTTTGGCCACCTCATGGCTGGACTTCCAAACCTATCTATCTTCGGGTCAACTAATAAAGAACAACGTGACGTACCAAAACTTGAAAAAACATACTCAACAAGCAAACTTGGTCACCTAAAAAATTCTACCCGTTAGATAGTGGACACAAAAACGGACAGTGATAATATCACATGGGTACTGGTAAACTCTTTGCTGGTCTTCTATGGGGAGTTTTCCGTCACCTGACCCATCTGACACACCTTTTTTTTATATTAAATTTATAAATGAATTAGGAAACCCTTCACGGAATAAATCCCATGTTTATTCCGTTTAAGGTTTCCGAATTCATAATTGTGTCAGATGGGTCATGTTCCGGAAACGCCCGCGCTATACAAACGAGTAAGCAGTTTCATCAGTTGTAGTGAACTATCCTCCGAATTTTTGCACACACAACTCCAAGAGCACTTCTTTTTTACACGCGAGTTTCTGAGCGCAATAAAGGAACAGCTACACATTCAGCGAAAGGCTGAGAGAATTGTACTCCACCCGCCTCCCTGTACAAAAGGTATTTTTCCCTTCAAGTCACTTGGTATCCGCATCCAAACCAAAAAGAACACTTAAACAGCATACTACCACGACTTGGAATGAATGTTATATATTTGTTGAAAGACAATATTAGTTGATGTTCGAGCCATTTTTTTTTAACACTTGTATTGCAAACTGTTTACAGTCATTGACTTTGTCATATCTTTATACATTCAATTTTAACCGCGAAAATGTTATCATTTCTACTTTAATTAGCTGCTATGTTCTAAGTACTTTCTATGTCTCACCTTGTACTTGTGTGACATTTGCAAATAATCGTATGTACTACATCAGTTAACCTTGTTAATCAAAAAAGAAATACAGCATAATAAGGTTATCATTATGGTTATATTTTTAAATACCAATGTTTGTTGTATTTTGGAACTCTAAATATTATTTTTCATAAGTTTTATAATTAATATATAAGATATGAGAAAGCTCTCCAGAAAAGAAAAAAATCATTTTTTTTTTGCAATGATGCCATCAGTTAGTGATCCTTTAACATGAAAAATCTCTTCAAAGAGCCTCATATAGCAATGTTTTATGGCATGATTTAAATTGTAGAACCATATTATTTTATCACCAGGTTAATCATGATATTATTCTGTTGGGTTCATCATGTGTTAAAATGTAAAATAACATTTCCACAATTTTATGCCCTTTTTAATTCGATTTCTTGTGAAAAGACCTAAAATTGCAGAAACTTTAACATTTTAATATCTCGGCAACTGAAGGAGGAGATATAAATGTCAAAAATAGCACTAAATGTTTTATTTTCCAAGTACAATACATTTATATAAAATCTTAATTTTGATAACCCATGGACTTCAAGCTCTTCATATTTTCTTATCTTTGTAAAGAGAATAGACAACAAAATCAATTACTTGAATATACTGAAAAGAGTGAACTTCAAATACTTTAATTAGAAACATTGTTCAATACGAACTTCACAAAACACTTTGCTTTTAAGAGTTACATTAAACAACACATCACGTTCCAGGTCGACTGCGGTACAATGTATGGGATAATCACACACACTCAACTAATGTGTATAAACTGTTCGTGAAAACGTGGTTTTTCGTGCAGATGTCCAAATGCAACTTGCACAGCTATTCGATTGTTCACAACAAATAGAGAAGAAAATCTACCAAAAAAAACGTTGGCAACGTAAAAAGCCACCAAGTTTTAAAAAAAGAGTACCGGCCATATAATGTTATTTTAAATGTAAAGAGAGCAATAAGTATACTCAAGGGCGTCTGTCCCATTTGGCAAATTTGGTCCCATTTCTGCAATGCAAAAGAAAATTCAAACATCTGCGTTCATTTAGACAACCTGAAAATGCCAGTACGTACCACTTTGATGGTATGAGACTTTCATGTCTCCTAAAAATGTCACCCCTACATTAGACCTTGGCTATACCCGTTTTCCCACCATCAACCTCCATACAGCCCAAATATAAATTTATAGTTTTTCATGCTAGAGGTGCTGATGTAATAATGCCGAGTTCAAAACAGTTTGACTTCATGTGAGGCAACCAGAGCAGCGGGAACCTTCCTATGGTATTTAATATTCTTCTTCCTACCGAGGTATCTCACAGAAAGACTGGTACAAAAAACAGCTACGTACCCAGAAACATACGCGACTGGCACTCTATGACAGAGCTCATAACCTATATACCTGACAGAACAGTCGAGTGCAGATCGCGGAACGCATTTCAATGGGAAAATAATTTGTGCCACGAGGATGAAGTTACGAGATTGGGCTTTATTGAGTATTGAAATACGTGGTTTCGACGGATCTGCACTCGATCGATCCTGAATATGAATCATTGATCTAATAAAATCTCTCTCCAACAACAAGAAATTAAGCAGTAAACAACAAACCTAAGCAATATCCCACTTGAAAAGTATTCCAAAGTCAAGGAAAGACGGCCTTTAGACACGAAATAGGAATATAATTCCAAACTCAACTTCCAGTATAACCTTAAACGGAGAACAGTGTTATTTTAAATCAACAATGTATCTGATGAAGGATGTTCCTTGATAAATAGTTCATGGCAGTTCTCAACAAATGAATTCGGAATAGAAGAAAACGTTGCCAATGGAGTAGAAGAATTACTTGGATCAACTATTTGGCTGATCTTAATCGATATATTAGCCAACAAGCAGATATATCCACCAATCACAATAACCTTTTGTATTGAGTCACCCTTCTTTTGTGTTTTTTGAATTTCAAACAACAATAAAAAGGCAAAATGTTTTCAATTTTCTCTTTCCGTGGATAAATGAAAAAGTGGTACAAAATTTTCAATCGGCCATAACGCTGTCAATAATGTGGTCTTTTGGAAAAAGATGGACATATTTTTTCGGTGTCGGAACCCTAACGAAATAACACTTTTCAGATGTGTATTAGTTTGTATGGTTTACTATTTCTCCTCCTCGTGAAATAGAGGGCGCGTTTGAGGGTTCTCTTTCTGAGACAACCCGGTAGTATGCGAGATTGCCCCAATAAGCTTTTATTGGAGTCATCATGTCTTTAATTGTTGTTTAATTTCTTTCATTTGTACTAACTGAGGTTTTTTTCTTAAAGATTCCTTTCTTCAATTTCCCTTTATTGTTTAAACCATGAATATTCATCAGACCATCATTTTTTCCGAAAGTATCCAGAGGCACGTACACACTTCTTCCAATACAATTTACAAATGATAGCGCCGCTCAGTACTCTCATTACTGAATGGTGACGTCATATTTGTGATACAGCTTGGGGAGATTTTGAATTCTGCAATCTGTGTTCTGACGTTCGAGAGACTTTTTAGACCTCAGGTGATCAAAAATTAAATGCGCAATGATAATGGTAAAATCCGGTATGGTCTCGGCTATCGGAAGCTGAAAACGGAATTTAAATAGACTTTTCCGTTGTTGAGTTGTTGGTGTTGGATTCTGTGTAACGTTGCGCCATGTGGCATCCCGGAAATTGAGGGTTGAAAAAGTACTCCTAAATAATCGTAAGATTATGCGCGATATAATGTGATTAGTGAGATCTACTATGTGTTTCGGTATTACTTAGATCATTCCAGAACCCACAGTGCCATCATTGCAAGGTGACATTTTAAATTTTTAATAATGTGACAATGCAATATGCATGGCTACTTTTTGCCGGCAGTGGAACCAATTTTGAACTGGGAAATGCAATGGGGAGTATTTGAGTTGCTGTCATAATTATTTGCGCGGAACCGTGTTTGTGTGCGCGTTCAAGCAGGTTTGCATAACACGTACAATGTACACACATATTACTGCAATCGGTTGTGGTGTAATACTTAGTCAGTAACACCGAATGTACTACACATGCGCGTAATTGCCATCGGTGACTACGTCGGTGACTTGTTCCCTAGAACTTCTATACACCAGACAGGCTTCAATAGAGAGGTTTTGTTTGTGCAGAGACCACTTTCGGAAACAAAATAACGGTCTGATGAATATGCATAGGTTAAATAACGGTCTGTGACCACCTTTTTCGTAACTATATAATATGGACATTGGAACGAAACAACGATGGATGTTGAATTAAAAGAAAAGGGTTAGACCTATAATTAACAGTTAGTTTCCCGTTCATGGGTAATATGCAATTTGTCAAGTGCACACTGAAGTCCTTTATCACTTTTACAGATGAACTAACTCATCAGCATATCATACAATTTTATATCAGTATTATTTGGTTAACAAGATCTAAACTATCACCGGAATATATTAGGAAAATTACAAAGATAAACATTGAAGAGTGATGACTCGCAATACAGCTTTGGTTCATACCAACAGATGAAAGTAATTTACAATACTGTATCGCCAATTACTACAAACCATGGTTCGGCGGTCGGCCCTGATCATTTATTGCATATCCTCCATTTTAGATTTTTTACCAATTTTCCCGAGATTTGGGATTTTGATTTTGAAACCAATTATTTAGAGGCTTAAAATAAATAATCCTATCCATTCATCGTTTCATTACAAAATTGCAGGCTTGTCTTTCCACTTATTTTTTTTCCTTATGGACGATTTTGTAAAGAACCTGAAAACAATAACGTTTCACGGCCGCCATCTTGAATTTGCAGCCAAATTTTCATTAATTGGCTAGTTTCGTTTGCACTTTTGAAACATAGACGATTTTTTTTCTTCAAATTTTTGAGCCCCCACCAAGTAAATTCTTTTATAACTACTCTCATATAATACAAGTTTACTGCTGTATTCGACTTTAGTATATTATTTTTACCCATTTACTCTTGATGAGTTTATTCATTTATCCTTCTTAACACAATAAGACGAACACAAGCCCTTATCATTGACATGTTTTTCTAAACAAATAATCAAATCTAATATTTTATCGTCTTAAAACGCAATTGACGACATAAAACTCTTGCATTTAACATTTTCTAAATAATTATTTCTCAACAAACAAGGGAGTGAAAGATTGGCCCGATTTAGTAAATTTTCAATAATAAACTTCCAACCAAACCTCCTTTAGCCTCCCTAAGATTTCCCAGGGTACATTTGATGTCAATTTTGACACTCCGGTTAATAAAATAAAAACTGGGGTGGTTCTGGTGGTGAACGAGGCTCAAAAACAAGCAAGGGTGAAGATGAATCGTCTTAACCCGCAATTAAAATGTCCGCCAATGAAAGTTTTCTAAAAAATTTTACTCGCATCGCAATTGACAATGTTTTCTAAAAACCAAAAAGGGTGAAGATGGGTCGTTCCTTAAACAAAGTCTTAACATTAACATGTTTTGAACGAAATAACGTAGTTTCTACACTTTCTGACAAAGTTAGAGGTTTTTTTTGAGTCAAAATTAGATATTGGACAACAAAAAAATTCAATTTAATATCTTCTAAGTTGAATCATCCTAACGGGTTTCCAAAACAGCAAGGTGAAAGTTGAATCGTTCTATAAACCACCAATAAAATGATTTTTTCTAAATAAATTTATTTATTTTTTTTAGTTTTTCCTTTTTTTTTAACCTCTAATTAAAAAGTTTTCTAAACATAATTTGCTCGCATCGCAAACTCCATAGTATCCTTCTTAGAAAACAAAGTTCAAGGTTTTCATTCAAATAAGAAATATTTGGAACCGTTCCTTAGTAAAAAAATACTCAATCATGATCCTATTTAAACATGCATTATTAACCAGACTGAATAAAACACACAGGGTGAGGTTTAAAAACAAGATCAATTGAACGACCCTTCTAAGTTGAATTATTCTTAACGTGTTGCCAAAACAAGCAAGGGGGAGTTGAATCGTTCGATAACCCACAATTAAAATGTTTTTAAATATAATTTACTTTTTTATTTTTTTTATTTTTTTTATTTTTTTTATGTGTTTATAAATTTATTAAAACATAATTTGCTCGAATACACCAAACTCAATTTTATCCTTCTTAGAAAACAAAGTACCAGGTTTTCTATTCCAAAATATAGGAATATTTGGCACCCAGTTCTTTAGAAAACAAATTACTCAATCATGACCTTATTTAACATGCATTAACCAGGACTGAATAAAACACACACGGGTGAGGTTAAAACAAAGATTCAATTGAAACGACCATTCTGAAGTTGAACATTCTACGTGTTTCCAAAACAAGCCAAAGGGTGAAGGTGATTCGTTCTCTAACCCGCATGTTTACAAGGGTGAAGATGGGTCGTTCTTTAAAGATATCCTTCTTAAAGCAACAACAGCACATCCTTGAAGAGCGCCCCCAATTTTAAAAATTTGAGCCCTTTGCACAGTTGCGTTGGTAACCGTCCATTAAACTATACATGCGAGTGGTAATGCTCAAAAATGCGTACTTGTCATAAAAGAAGCGACCTTGTAATTAGAATCGGGATCACTGATTAAGAAATAAAGGGTGATGCAGTATCCTTTAATAATGTGTCCGAGGCAACTAAAAACATAAATAATGGACGAGGCGGAGCAGCCGAGTCCATTATTTTATTTTTTTCCGGCCGAGGATACATTATGAGCCCATAAATAATAGGCCTACTGCAAACCCTTTATTTCTATTCTATTACCGAAAACAGCGTGATATAATGAGAAAATGCATTCGCGACCCATATTGCAGACTAATGGGCCGCAACTGATCAATCAGAATGCAGCATTGTCAATAATGGGCAGCAGAGGTAATAGAATTATAATTTAACGGCGGAGCTGGAAACGCCAAATTTCTGTCCGCCCATGATAAAATGGTGTCACCTTACGAAAATGATCTCTAACTTGACTTTTATCTGAACCGACGGAACAACTAATGGATGAGCTTAGACACGTACATAACGCAATTTCCCGGCTATTTCATATTGGAAGGATGTTTCCAGCAGCCGTTGAATTATTATCGAAGATCACCGATATTAATTATTCAAGTTACAAAATTCCTTCTTTGCGACACATAGGGAGTCCTGAGCTCTACCACTCACAGGTACTGTTCACTAGTCAACCACAAATGCAAATGCGCAAAAATCTCAAAATAGTATAGTTATAATATTTGATCATATGATCGAGCTGTCTATGTACACGAAACCCTGTGAGGAAGATAGCATACATTTTCGAGATAATTATCACCATTTATTCAATAAAGATGTATGAATATATTTTTATCAATGAGGGATTTAAGAATAAAAAAAACATCAGTGTTTAAAGAATGAAAACATAATCTTGTACGCAATCCTTTCAGTAAAAAAAATAGACGACTTACTAGAAACACCAATAAATCTTTGCATTAAAATCTTGATTATGAGAAAGTTGCTGGTAAATAAAGATTGATTCATAAGGCGAGTACGACAAGATACCATCGTGATGAGTGATTGGAAATTATAAATAGGCGTGGGGTTCATTTTTGTCTACTTCAAAATGTCATCGGGTCAACAGGTATTAAACTCTCGGATTAATTCCGACATTCAGAAAGAAAGAAACAGAGTTACATTTAATCCTTTACAGCTAACTTTTGTACTTGACGGGGGAAAAGAAAATACTGGACGTCGACGGTACATTGGTAAGTGGACTATGGCAATGTTTTATACGCCACCATTCGTCCATGCCTTTTGCGGCTATTCATATCATTAATTTATATAGACTCAGATTCTCAGCTTGTTGTTCTCCTTGATTTGTTTGTTGTGTACAACCTGTTCAAGTTTATTTTAAAAGGTTTTTTTTTTGTTGTTCGTATTTCGTTTTTGTTTTTTCTTTTATGTTTTTGTTTTTATTTATTTTTGTTTGTTGTTGTTGTTGTTTTTCGGAATTTTCCCCTTACTTTGTCACTGCTCTGAAAAACAGATAAAAAGAACTGGGTACCTGTACAATGCTTGCGTTTTGTATCACTGGAACCATTGAATTGTGACTGACCACTGGCCGGAGAGCGCGTTAGCCCTATATGGCTGGCGTGTTAGCTTGTACCAGCTTGTAGTAAAATGCTCAGTGTACAATATATTTTCTCTTGAAGGCCTGCTGTGAGATTTCTAAATACTTTGGTGTAAGCTAAAAGCCTAAAAAGGAAGTGATGTTGGCATAACAAGATAAAATATGATTTTTCTGCATTTCTTTCAAAGGAACAAAGACACTCAGTGAAGCGAAATGCAATTGAGAGCACGTGTGGTCCAGTGGAAAAGTGCAGGACTCATGATCAATAGATGGTTTAAATAGTTAATTCGAGCCCCGCCCAGCCATCGCGTTTGTGTCCTTGGGCAAGATACTTAATCTCAATTGCCTCGTTGACCAAAGCGATATCTAGGGAGCTGTCATGTCATGGGGAATATTACAATCTAAGTGCCGATAGGATGTGAGCTTGGCCAGCAGCCACCTAGATGAAGCGAAATGATTGTGACGATTTCCTGATGGCGCTTTGAGACAGTTTACGGTGATAAAGCGCTGTATAAAGATTGATTATTATTATTATTTAGTATTATTTGTAAGATATTATTTGAAAGTTTGTAAAAATACTAAAATATTGAATTAGACAATGGGCAAAACAATGGGAAAGAAGCTGAATCGCTTTGATCAGTGGCCCTTAATTGATGCCTTCAAGAATGTTGTATTAACCTAAAGGCTGGGGAAAATTAGGTTGCTTTGGCCACTGTAAAACAGTGAGTAGAAATCAACACTTTCGAAACACTACTTGCTCAGATTGTTAAACGTTGTAAAATATTCTCAAACAATGTAAAAATGTTAATTATCTAGGCATTGATGGAGGTGTTTTAGCATTTGACGAGATTTGACTTGTTCAATACAATATATATTAAACGGGCATTTCGGGATCCACAGGCCTCGTCCCCCCGACTTACCTAAAAGATTTGATCGATTTTAATCATCTGAACCGTTAGCCCTAGTATTCCACGGTGCCCAATATTAAGTGCAAAATCGGTCGAATCGTAAGGAAATTTGCAATGGTGATTTCTGTCCGTAAACGGACAGAAAAGTTACAGCACAGTAGCCTATGGGCCGTGGGAAACGAGACAATGCTATAAACACAAAACGGAGATCGGGATCGGCTCAGATTTTGGGAAGGTGCTGAATCACAAAATGCACCTTTAAATTCAGAGATGCTCAAGTTGTACTGTCTATTATACTCTTGGTATTTGGTCTTGTGTATATACTAAATATGTTCCTAACTTTTTTTGTCAGAGTCTCTGGTGGATCAATGATCCAGCTTTAAGGCACAAAGGACTTGCATTATGAGCAGAGAAGAACGGTATACAGTGGATCCGACAAGTGGAGCTATACACAGGATTAAAAGATTAAAGGAACTTAGAATAACTGACCTGACAGGGATGACTGGTTTAACAAATGCGTAAGGGCTCTTTTTTACACGGACCATCGGTGTGTTCTACAAAAAAGTAGACTATCAATTATTACAAACTTGAAGAGTCCAGGGGTATTCCAATGATAAGAAGAAAATTTTAAACAAGGGGGGGCAAGTTTTGCTTGTACCAATTCACACAATTAACAAATGTGTCTCAAATGAAATGATAGCATGATCATTTAAAAGTCATTTTGGTACTACGATGTAATATTATATTAAATTTGGACGTTCAACCATAAAAAAAGGCCATTTTGCATGTAAATATTAGTCATTTGGTTAATAAACACTATTTGGCTTACAAAACTGTTTATGTGATTTGATTTGATTTGACTTTGAGGTAAGAATAGATGTAAAGAATAGGAATCAACAAGCACCTTGTCAGTTATATTTACATGACAGTGTTTTTTTAAAGGGCCATTGATACAAAATGTAACGCGAGTAACATGGAATTACCCCTAAAAGAGTTGAAATATTACATATACCGTCGCTCCTGAAAAAAATTACAATCACCTGATGCTCTGACAGTTACGGGCATAAAACAAAGTGCAACACGATTCTTTCAATTTGTGATGAAATCTTTTCAACCAACTATGATAGAATATATTGCACTGGATGTCACAAATGTCACTGTCAATAAATGATTCTAAATAGATTCTAAAGCCAAGAATGGGTGTAACCTTTTTGTAGCTTATATTGAGATTATTGTTTCTTAAGCCCAATATTACAAAGGATTAAATTGGGTGTAATTTAAGGCAGGTCTATCAACAAGGAGGCCAGGATGTGGAGGTTTTCAGGTTACCTCTGCTATCACAGCAATGCTAAAACTACACATTTTCTGTAAGACTATGGGAGATAATTGGATGACCCATATGCAGATGTGGAGGTTAAAGTGATCGTTGACAAAGAGAAAGCTCAAAGATAAGTTATCACTTTCATTTGTCAAATTAAAGCAATTTTTTTTCTGACATACTCAGATCCACGTACAGTTTTGCATTGGCATATTCAGTATCCTGTAAATACAACTAAGAACTGGATTGCTTCATGTTCTCTACGTCAGAATTTACTGACCCAAAGTATCATATGATGTAAACATTAAAGCGGCACTGGCACATTTTCACAAAATATGAAATTTGTTCAATTTGCTCTCAAATGATAGTCTTGGCCATTGGAAGAACAGAGATATATTTTACACATAAAAATAATATACCCCAAAACAGATATTGATAGGGAGGAAAAAATAAAGACATCCAGGTAATTTGTAGGCCATCTTTTAAGTTTTCCATAACTTTAATCAACAAAATGTGTATATTACATGAATATTTTTGACTCGTACTCACTGATGTTAAAACCACAAAGATTATAGACCGATCAAACAGTGTGCATAGCGTGGGAAACATGCATACGTCGTGCGTGTTCTTGTGTTAAACGCCATTTTCGTCGTCTGCTGAATTTAACGTCGCCGGCGACGTTAAATTATAAAATCGTTCTGTTTAATCATAAGGAAGCTGATTTGGTCTTAATAATTCGGGTGAGGGCTTTGTATATAAAAGCCTTACAACCATGCAAAAACATCGATTTTGAAAAATCTTGAGGGCGCACTATTTTTCAAATGTGCCAGTGTCTCTTTAAATCTGTGGATAAGCTCAAGCAGCATTTTGCTGACAAATTCGTGACTGTGACTCGCGTTACACGGAGATGGACATCCCGAAAGGTAGTTACGTCTCTATCAGTTAGCAACACTAGGCGATGACCCTCTATTGCAGCTACTGAGCAATACAATTGAAGAAAATATATACATGGTCCAAAATAGTTATTCAAGCAGAGTATTATCAATCTGGGTATTTCATCCTCATGTCAAATGTCATGGCGATCCGCATACGCAAACTAGAGATATAACAGATGATGAAAGGCCATCTGTCTTTCACCAATATTGTGTTTGGATAAAAAAAATGGTCAATCACAGAAGCTCTCTGTGACATACTTGCTGGTTGGCAGAAAAGGCGTGGTTTTCGCTATATTTGCAATTTTTGATCAAGTATTTTTTTCTCTCTTTCTTCATATTGTAATATCACCAATAAAAATGTTAGAAATAAATAAAGATCAGTATTTGACATTGCAGGAAAATTCGGGGGGGAGATGCAAAATATGGTGCAGGTGTTTGTGGATAGATAAATGTCGGAGCTTCCAATCTTCAAATTACAATTCACAATGCTTAAACAAGGGGCAGTCTACCACGTTTTTGAACGGCTCTTTTCAGAGCCATTTGCTTCTACAAACTTTAAGTAGGCAAGAGGCGGTCTGCTATATTTGCCCATTTGTAGATAAGGACAGTCTTGAGTAGTATGCAGGCTCTTCCTGGAGCTATCAGGCGAGGGGCAGCCTACACGGTTCATTTTTAGTAGTATTTTACCGTGAAAAGTCAAAATAACTTCACTCCAGACGGAAGCTGGACAAAAAAGTTAACCCAGGTTAGGACGATTCACCCACTCGCTGCACGGACTAAGACGGCGAAGTAAAATGTCTTCACTGCAATTACAAAAATCACCCCTAACGTTGCAGTGGAATATTATCGAAGACGGGGCACTCCAGAGAAGACGAGAAAGAAGGGGATGGCTCGATTGCGAAATCCGATTACCCATGATTTCTCTCATTTACCGGATCATTGCTTGGGAAACTTCAAGGGCCGCTCAATTGGACATTTGAAGTAATATGTTCAACCGCCTCAAGCTTGGCCAATCGGGAAGGTTTCACAACAGGAAGTAATTGACATACTGCCACTAAAACAGCTTACTTATTTTACAGCTAAAATATCTCTGCTGGTAGTGAACTCCACGTTTGTTCTGACCGATAGTTATTGATTTTAATCGTTGGCAAAATAATTGAGGAAAAAAGTGACCATTTAAAAAAGAAAACGGCAAAAATCGACCTTTTGGGTAAGCTAACTTTGATTCAGGGTTTTGAAGTCAACAAAGGAAGTAGTTATTTTAGCCTAATTTAAAAATATCCGGTTAGTTCCTGTGAAATATAATACCGGGTGGCTCAAAAAAGAGAACCCTCAAAACGCCCTCTATTTCATGAAGAGAAAAAGTAGACCATCTATACTAGTATAATAATACCGGTAGTCTGTCCGTCTGTCTGTCTGACCGCGTCTATTTTCTCGGAGACCGAGGGTCGCGCGTTCCTTAAACTTTGTGGGTGCCCCTTGACCTTCCGAAGACCGAGTTTGTATTGTTTCAAAGGTGGGTCATTCAAGGTCAAAAGAGGTCAAATGGGGTAAACGATGGTGTATGGACATGAAACTTGGTGGGGTCGATTGTTGATGCCGGTGTAAAGAAACTGAGTGTCCCCCATGAGAGAGTGTCCTAGCTACCATAGCAACATGTACGGAATAAACCGTGACCTTGTAGGCGAGGCCATTTGGGTACAGTGCTGAAACAAATGATGCATACAGCACTCAATGGAGAACACAATAGACAGATGGGTGGTAGGACACTCAGTCACACGGACGCTGTAGTATATGACACCGGGTCATTCAAGCCAGGTGATCGCGAAACCTAGGTGATCACGAAACCCGGGGACCACCTAGTACAAATTAATATACATCTGAAAAGTGTATTTCGTTAGGTTTCCGACAACGAAAAAATATTTCCAAAACGACACATATTGACCGAGTTATGGCCGATTATAGCATAGCGGAGTCAAATCTGGGGATCTCGGCGGCCACTCGAGAATTGTGATTGTCGGATTACATCACAAGAATCAGGTAAGATCTTGGAATTTGTAATAATTGAAACTAACCTTTTCAGAACTGACCTTCTTCTTCTTCCTTGGTAAGTGCAGACTTCAAGCTTGAAGATTTTCGCACTGCAGATTTGGGTGCACACGTCGTAAACAAAAAGTTACAGCCATATAAAGTTTGGTGCAAAATATATTCAAGTGAGTGCATTAAAAATAAACTGACTGCATGCTGGTTACTTAGAGTCACCTCCTAATGCCAACTTTATTTATTTATTTATTTATTGCAATTTAGAGGACCGAGACCTCAGAGGTATACCCAACAGTGGTTAACCACTCTACTAGGGGTATCCCTCGAAACTGACCAGAACGGCTTGGGACAATCAGGGGTTACCACCCTACTCTTCTCGAAACTGACTGTGATATACATGTACAGGTATGACTCTCTCTACATGGGACCGACGGCTTAACGTCCCCTCCGAAGGACGGGATATTCTCGTGGTTCATTTGCCCAAGTCCAAATGAACCACGGGGAGAGCGGAATTCTAGTTTTAATCAATAGTTCTTATACAAATTAAATCCAGAATTTAGTACCCGATTAAATCCCAGCTAGTGGCCCTACCGGGGTTTGAACCGGGGACCTCCTGCACCAAAGGCGAATATCCTAACCAGTGGGCCACACTCTCTCTTGAAGGCATCAAGAGAGATGAAGAGTCTGCCGGGTCTATCTTCAGAGAATTCCAGTCTCTACATGATCTAGGGAAGAAGGACGAGGCATACTGTTGTGTGTTGCAATGAGGTAACCGGAATCTGGAGTTGTGACCTCTGGTGCGTGATGTCGCTTCTGAGAGGTACTGTCTCCAATTTACGTCAACAAGATTGAAGCGGATGCGATAGAGAATAGATAGTCTGGCTTGGAGGCGTCGGTTTTCTAGGGTTGTCCATTGGAGGTCTGTTATAAATTATAACTAATGCACACAAATGTACGGTGAAACTCAATCCCGAATCAGCGGGTCTTTATTCATACAAGTAAACACATGACGTCCATGTTAAGAGAAGCACAAGCTCTCCCCAAGATCAGGGAGACGGGCTTTACCTAAGAAGTTAAAGTTCACGTCGTCTGCTAAACTTAGGTTACTACAAGGTCTTTTAAGAGAGCAGTCACACTAGCCCTGCGATCATATTTTCCAGTGACATTTTTTCAATCTTCTTGATGTCGCAAAAACAAAAGAAACCATAAACAAAAGAATGTACCTGGAGAATGTGTATTGTCTAAAGACAACTAATATAAAACAGTAACAATCCGTGGATAAAATCAAAAAGTGGTACAAATTTTCAGTCGGCTACAACTCGGTCAATATGTGTCCTTTTGGAAAGATTTTTTTTCGCTGCACTTTTCAGATGTGTATTAATTTGTATGGATTACTTTTTTCTCTTCTTGAAATAGAGGCGCTTTGAGGGTTCTCTTTTTTTAGACACCCGGTATGATGAATGATTAAATAAATGCATTTTGAATACACCTCAGCCATTACCTTTTGTGTCAGAAAGGGTCCAAAATGCCGAAATGCTTTGAAAATTTGGAGTCAAGTTGTTTATAACTGATGCAGGAGAGTACGTTGAGCGGTACAAGTCACGACCATAGTGTATAGATTCTGTGCAAATACCAATTGACAACTGGGTAATTGAAAAATATTTCTGGGATTTAATGACAGGTATATGTAATGTTCTCCAGCAAGTAGCGCAGGTCTTTGATCCAATCGATTGGATGGTGACTTGCCATTTGGTCTAATCCCAATTGGTCCAAATGCCATTTTGCCTAACTTCAATTTGTCTAATACCATTTAGCCTACTTACCATTTAGGCTATTAACCATTTAGTCTAATAGCCATGTAGTCTAATATTCATCTGGTCTAAAACTCACATCGTCTAATATCCATATCGTCTATAACCGAATTGGTCTAATGCCAATTGGTCTAACACCCATCTGGTCTAATATTCCATTTGGCCTAATATCCATCTGGTCTAATATCCGTTTGGTCTAATACCCATTTGGTCTAACATCCATCTGGTCTAATAGCCATTTGGTCTAATATCCATCTAGTCTAATATTCATTTGGTCTAATACCCATTTGGGCTAATGCCCAATTGATCTAATATCCATTTGTTCTATATAATGTCCATCTGGTCTACTGTCCATTTGGTTAATATTTAAATCAATGTTTAGGATCAATTATTTTGGGTTTAACATATAAATGGATATTAGACCAAATGAGTATTATTAGACCAAGTAGATATTAGACCAAGTGGACATTAGACCAAGTGGATATTAGACCAAATGGATATTAGCCCAAATGGATATTAGACCAAATCGGTATTAGACGAAATGGATATTAGACCAGATTAATGTTAGACCAGATGGCTATTAGACCAAATAGGTATTAGACCAAATGGATATTAGACCAAATGGATATTAGACTAGATGGATATTAGACCAAGTGGGAATTAGACCAAATGGTAGTAGACAAAATGGGCCTTAGTCTAGATGGGCATTAGACCAAATGGATATTAGACATTCTGGTTGTTAGATAAATTGGATGTTAGACTAAATGGTTATTAGACAAATTGGTATTAGACAACATCGGTTTAGACGAATTGAAGTTAGACCAAATGGCTATTAGACCAAATGGGATTAGACCAAATGGCAATAAACTGATTGGATTTATGGCGATTCAGGTAAATAGGCGGCGGGACAGATATAGTATTCAAGTATATTTATTTTTATCAAATAGCAGGGGTAAGGCTGAATTACATGATAAAATTACAAAATTACAAACACATTGCACAATATAATATTAAAAAAGTTACATCAAAACATGAGTACAAATCAAATATTAAAATGCACAGTATAACTTCGTATTGCACTATACACTTAGTAAAAATATATTACACCAAAATATGGCATCATAAAAAGGTGAAAGAAAAAAACGTATATAAAATGAAAATGAGACAAATTATAAACCAGGGAATAGGCTGTGACACGAGCAGCAGGACATACCTGGGCAGGGTACAAAACCTAAAAAAAGTACACATCATTTAATAAACTGACAAAAAATGGGGCTGTTGTTACAGCAATTATTAGCACATTTTTTTGAAGAGCGCCCCCAATTTTTCAAAAAAATTGAGATTTTTACACGGTTGCATTGGTAACTGGCTAGTAAACCATACCTGTGAATGGTTAAGCTCGAAAATGTCTGTGTCTCACAAACGAAGGAATTTTGTAATTAGAATAATAATTATCGGGATCCCCGATAATAATAATTCAACAGCTGCTGGAAACGGCCTTCCAATGTGAAATAGCCGGGAAATAGCGCCATGTACGTGTCTACGCTCATCCATTAGTTGTTTTATTGGTTCAGGCAAATCAAGTTAGAGGTTATTTTCTCGAGGTGGCACGATTTCATCATGGACGGACATAAACGTAGCATTTCCAGGTCTGCCGTTAAGTCCAATCTGGGATCCAAATTCTAATTACAAAATCGCTTATTTTATGATAAATACGTATTTTTTAGCATTCTCGTTCGCAGGTATAGTTTCCTAGACAATCACCAACGTAACTGTGCCAAAATATCAAATTTTGAAAATTGGGGGCGCTCTTCAAAAAATGTGTCATTATTGCTTTAAAACGCGATGTTCTGGAAAAAGATGGGACATTTTGTCAGCACTCCGGAAGTTGCGACCATGAACATTTCTCCTGACAGGAGGGAGCAGATCATTTGTTCTGGAATTATTGGAACGCCCTTCAGCAAACCTTAGACAATGCTCCACCCTCCTTTTAGAGAGAGAGAGAACAGTCCCAGAATCACTCATGCATCAGAATAAGAAGTGAAATTCCTGCCCAGGACTATTCTGCTTTGCTCTTCTTTGCAGCTGCTCAAGTGTTTTGACTGGCCAGCAGTTATGGATGAATGCCATATTGAGTCACAAGGGGTCTAATGTACCCTTAATATACAGTGCTGAGCTCTTGATGATTAAAAAAAATTCTTTAACATGCGTAACATGTAAAGCCTACGATTAGCCTTAGATTTCAGTGATGTTTCTATTCTATCTATGTAGAGAGCACGTGCTGTGCCGCAACGGATATAAGCGCAGGACTCTGATCCTAAAAATCGTTTGAGTTCGAGCCCCCGCTGAAGTCAACGTGTTTGTGTCCTGGGCAAGATACTTAGTCCAATTGCCTCGTCACCCAAGCGAAATGTGGGGCAGGAGCTGTTATGGGGTATATAACAATCTAGTGGTGATGATAGAGGTATGCGCATAAGCCAGCAGTAAAATAATTGGCAATCGCGCCTTGAGCACCCAAATAGGTGGATATGTGCGCGTTATAAATCGACATTATGATTATTATCAGGTAGACCTCTCAGGATCATGGCCTCACTAACATATTCAAGCAGGGTTCCCATTGATTTTAAGATCAGCTGGGAGAAGGGAAACATCCTTTTTTACAAAACCACACTTGGAGGGCTGATTATATCTCACACATGAACCCGCTCATTGATAATTAAGTAGCAGTCGGACCATCTCTTTCTTCTCATCTTATCTGGGCACTCCCATTTGTACTGCAAAAACCTCTCTCTCCCCTCTTCCTCTCTCTCTCTTTTCTTTCTTTTCCAGAATTATTGATAAACAATCTCTTCATTAACACTGGGAAAACAAATTCTGAAAAATTGCACGGAGTGGCCTTCTTGGCTGAACAATCATAATTAATAATAATAATAGTCATTTGAAATTACTTGCAAATACAGAAACAGAATATATATATCGAGGGGTTGACAATCAGAAAGCTTAACTCAAAAATTACTGCTTTGAAGAAATGTGATGTTTAAATATTTTTATAAGCAAAGTATTCATACTCAAAAATGTAAATATCTCATAAAGCTCATATATGGTACTGTAAGCAAAACATTATATAAATTAGTAAAACCAAAGAACACAATGTTAATTCTATTGAACTGAGCAAAATTAAAGAACATCTTTAATATTCTTTGACTATGTGCTGAGTACGTCCCTTCCTGAAGGTAACTGAACCGTAATCTGTGAGTTACATCTTCAATGTGCCTATGATTGAAACATTATTTCAATCAGATGTGTAAGCATGTCATCCCACTTGGGAATTGTTTTAAAAGAAATCATCAATATCAACGGGATAGGGAGCTAAAAAACTGGTGCAATTCTGGCAATTGTGCAAAGCTATGAAGCCTCAATCATGTTTGGCCAAATACAGTTACCCATCAGAAGGGTCTCCTCGTAACTCAGAGTTAGGCTTTAGGCAAAGCGGGACGGAGAGGTGAAATCCAAAAGCGGCATGGTCCCACAAAAATCAAAATTTTGTGAGAATTAAAATAAACAAACATCTAGCGCATACACCGTAAAATCTGCAAGAATTTGCATATGTAGAAATCTGAGTTGTTTTTTACATTAATTGCATGCCATTTGCATAAATAAACGGGGTGTTCCAGTGGTAGTTGGGCATTTTCTACGGTACCGTAAATGCAGGAGGAAAGCTACGGACATGCGGTTTTTTGCATAATGTTAGGAATGTGTTACGCTATCAACATAAAGTAGAAGTTTTCCAAAGTTTAGTTACTAAAGGTTGTTAAATTCGTATTTTTCATGCAAAAAATACGTTTTTAAGCAGTTTCGTCGAGTTTCGGTTAATTTTCTGCTTACCATAAATAACCTTTGCATTTTCTTTTTAGTTCAAACAAAAACCACGTTTATGAACAGTCTACACTGCAAATTTGAGCACCAGAAACAACACGGTTTTCATGTAATTTAACAAATTCTACGTGTCCTTGTTTCTCTCATTTTGTGTAGTAAAATACCAGTCAGGGCTGCTGCCTGTTCTAACTAGTACACCGTATTATTTCTGTCACGCTCTGTTACATAACAGGACAATTCACGCCATTATCAGAATACCCACAAATGGTCTTCATTGTCGCAAGCATGTTTCTATGATAAAGAACGTTTAAGTCCTCTCTATTTTCTATTATGTCTTTTACAAATTTTCACCATCGTCATTATGAATTAGTAAATTCGTGATTGATTGCGAAACGTTCTTCAATATTTTTAAATTAATCATTGCATCCACGCAATCTTGAATTAAAACATAATAAAAAAGAAAATTATAAAATAGAAACGGTAATTACGGATTTCCAAAGGAGACACCGGATATGCAAATTTACACTTTGAAAAGGCTGTATGACAAAATAAATTCTTCAGACGATTTCATCATTAAAAACACATGCCTATCTATAAATTTCTTACATTAACATTTATTCTAATTGGATTCTATCGGTTTAAATTAAAAATTGAAATAAAAACGCATTGAAATATAAATGTAATAGATTAAAACGTTTAATCTAAATTCATATTTTCCCTCCATTTTAGTCTAAGAGATTTAGAGATTATAAAGGAGGTATCGCGGTATTTTGATACCTCCTTTGTTTTTTATATACTATATAGCAAGACCTTACAATTCTATGAGTTTTATGGTTTTTCGACCAGTAAGTTGTTAAACCAATCTAGATTGCTATATTTTTTGTACGGATCCAGACAAGACAAGGCAAACCCGGCTCGCCCTTTCTACAAGTCAATGAAGAAGAAAATGAACGAAAAGAAATCAATAGCTGTGTTTGCACAAACAAGACCAAAACAACGGTAATTAGTATTGTTGGTTGACGGATAATGATGATAAACTTTTCTTTCTCCAAGAAGATGTAATTTAAAGGTATTTACTTTTAAAAGACAGCTGCAGAAAACATATTAGGCCTTCAATTTT
>JAMKCH010014074.1:0-41159 GCA_023653785.1 Ophioderma brevispina | reverse complement strand
ACCCAAGGCATAGGGTGTACACAGATTTGGGTCAATCCTCACGTGGGCCAATTAAAGGGGCATTCTTTGAAAATTTTCGGAACTCTATAAAAGCCTTCTTCTGCCACAGAATAAGTGCCATGATCAACAGATGTTATCAGAAGAACCACTGACCCAAGACCCCTATGGGGTGTACGCAGATTGGGATCAAAGGTCATGTGGGCCAATTAAAGGGGCATTAGTCAAAATTCTATAAATTCCTTCTTGTTCCACAAATCATTTGCTATAATCACAAGAATTGTTCAGAAGAACCGCTGACCCAAGGCCCCTATGGGGTGTACACAGAATTTTGATCGAAGGTCATTAAGGGGTCATTAAAGAGACACTTCCGGTCTGAATTCAAAAATTCATATTTGCTATATGCAAGGTAGCATGGTCACATGACTCATGCATATGAAGCAGCTTGAGACCCTTCACCAAAGTTGTGCTCAACATGGGGGGTCAAAGGTCATTAAAGGGGAACTTCCGGTCTTAATGTGAAAAATCATCAAAAATTAATATCTGTCATTTGCAAGGTACCATGGTCACATGACCCATGCATATGAAGCAGCTTCAGACTCTTCACAAAATTTGTGCTCGGTATGGGGTCAAAGGTCATTTTATCCCCACGGCTAGGTTCGTGCTCTTCGAGCACAATTTGCCTCTAGTTTCCTTTGTAGTTTGGTGCAATTTTCAGATCATTTTATGTTTTCATCTTCTATTTGGAAAAATTCTGAAAAATAAGAACCTTGCAACAATGTATAAGCATACCAAGTATGAAGTTGATCCATCACTGCATGAAAAGGCTACAGTAAGTTGAAAGTGCCAACCAAAAGGCTTATACTAGAGCAATATAATGACCCTAAGTGACCCCTGAATGACCTTTGACCTCATGTTACACCACATACGGCCCCTTGTCTCAATTCTCAATGTTGAGAGCATGTGTGGTCTAGTGGAAAAGCGCAGGACTCGTGATCATTAGACCGTTAAAATTGTGAGATCGAGCCCCACTGTGATCAAGGTGTCTTTGTCCCTGGTCAAGATACTTAATCTCAATTGCCTCGTTTACCCAAGTGAAATCTGGGGAGCTGCTACGGGGAATATTACAATCTAACTGCTGATAAGCTTGTATGCTTGTAAGGCATGTCTTCAAGCAGCCACCTAAAATGAAGCGAAATGATTGTGACGATTTCTTGAAGGTGGCGTAATAATAATTGTCAACCGCGCTTTGAGCCTGTTTACGGGGATTCAGCACTATATAAAAACTGGTTATTATTAATATATAAAAGTATACCAAGTATGAACTGGATCCATCACTGCACTAGAAAGCTACAGTAAGTTGAAAAAGTGTCAACCAAAAAGGTGTATACTAAAGCAATATAATGACCCTAAGTGACCCCTGAATGACCTTGTCTTAGTGTATAAGCATACAAAGTATGAACTTGATCCATCACTGCACTAAAAAGTTACAATAAGTTGAAAAATAACTGTCAACCAAATGGTGTATACTAATGCTTGACCGACACACACTCACAGACGGACACACAGATGGACACACGGACGGACACACAGACAGACACAGGAATCATGCCGCCATAAGGTCTTTCAGATTACATCGGACAACCTAAAATACTGCAAGTTAAAACTTGAGAGAGCCCCCTGGCCGGTTGGTTAGAAAGAGCTTGCACAGGTGGAGACGGACAGCTGGTTGGTAAGTTTGCACAGGTTTTATGAGGAATAAGAGCAGAAAAGTCTGAAATTCGCTAAGTATGACCTTTGACCTACAGACTGTCGACGCCGCTTAATCGGGATCCACATAAACAGGATTGTCGAATAATTGACATGTTGAGTCAGGAAACCATTTGTTTATGTGCAAATTCACCGGTTAATCAAGGCTTCGGATAAACGGGATAAATTCAGTCGAGATTGGTTTATTCGTAAGAAATTTTACACAAATAAAAGAGCAATAAAAATACAATTTATTTACAAACATACTTACAATACAAAGAACACATAAATAAAAAAAAAATTACATGTGTACATTCATCATTTTAATAACATCCATGGCTATTAAAACATTCTAAACATGGTTAGCAAACATTTTGTGTGTACTCAATTGCTGTTTACTATTTTTGCGACTTCCGCATTTTGCTTTATCGGGAGAGCAGGTTACATCAGATTTTTCCGCTTATCCCGGCGTGTCCAGATTCAGCGGCGTGACTGGTACTAAGGTCTGTGGTGCAAGTGTATCTAGATCGGGGTCAGGGGTTCTGCATGACACTGGTGGAGAGACGGACAGCTGAAAGACAGACACAGATCTCTATCAGCGGGTTTCATTGAAAAAAGGGGGGGACGATCCCTACATTTTACCGGTAAAGCTCTTACCGGGATGGAAAGAGCAAGGAAAAGGTGGATAACGGTCAGTTTCTATTGGGCGCTGTTTACCGGTAAATACTCCCTACTGTGGTGATCACCCACATAAAACTTTGCCAGACAAAAGTTGTAAATTGGGTCAATGCAAGCCATTGTGGGGTGACCTTGTCAACAAAAATATGGCGGGACCTTTGATTAGTACGGAATGTCAATTTTGACATTTTACAGTTCAAAATTAAGAGGCAAAAGAAGGTTAGCATGGCGTTAAATATTAGGAACATCAGAGACTAGGGTTCGAATGTACATGGAGTTGTACAGGCGCAGCAAGAGGCGATGTACGTAAGATCGACGAGGCACCGCGGAATCCTGGCCCTCATCTCTCTAGTTCTTAACGCGTCCCCACGTAGGGCCTATTGTCGATTGTAATCAAGAGTGCTTACTACATTCCCCACCTCCTTTTTTCCTCCTAGCTTCGTTCTTGTCCTGTAGGATCAATTGTCCATTGTGACCGTGCCTGCTTGCGCACTGTCGCGGAACGGAGAGTGTGTTTTCTTATTGCGTTTAATGGTAAGTGACGCCGCTCTTTCCTTCATCGAGAAGGAAAAATTTGCCGGGTTGTTGATGTACCAGTAAATAGCGAGGGAGGTCAGTTTCTATTGATGCAATTTAATCCCTTATCTGTCTCGTTTCCGGTAAATGGGCCCAATAGAAAACACACTATGACAAGATCCCCCCATTCCTTTTGGGCCGGTTGTGATTAAAAGTACAAAAAATCATAGAAAATATTATTAAGGGTAAAAAAATCAAGCCATTTGACTAATCTATAGATTTCAGATCAAAATATTTGCTTTGTGATAATGATTAAATAAATAGTGTTTCTATACTTATTGATCGGTTTTGCGGTTTATAGAAGGAAACAGGGTGTTTGTGTGGTGTAATTGCAAGCGTGAACCAAGACGGCAATGCAAAACGCACACCATGTGATTGCTCCAGTCAAGTCTTCATTCTGCAATTTACCAGGAGTTTGCCATATGAGGTTGAAAACACAGTATATATAAATGTCCTAAAGGTAAAACAGGGGTGTACAAACAACAAGAAAGGACCCAAGGCACCAAGTGGAATTGACGCTCTTCTCTCTCTGTATAATGATAATGCAAGAATTTGTTGTTCCCGAATAAGTTTAGTTGAGCAGTACTGAAAAGCAGCATATATCTTCATTTTATTTTTTGGGGGGGGGGGGTTTGGGTGTTAGGTGGTTGAGGGTTAGGGGTTAATCACTTTTTAGACCAACACCCGGGTATATTAATGTAATGCAGCTTTGAAAAGTGAAAGGTTCAGTTCAGTTTTATTAACCATAAACGTTGAAAAATAATTACATAATTGATTCATATGGAGGCTGACCAAATCAGGGCAGGGCTCGAAATATATTGGCCAACTGCACAATTGCACATAATACACAAATTTAGAATTGTGAATTGCAGTAACATTTACTACAATGAGATATAAGAATGTATTCAATAATAAAAGAGTGAAAAAAACTGGCGGCCAGGACATGTAGACAACTCAGGGTTCCTAGCATGATGGGAAAGTTATATAGAGTGCAAACAAAACAAAAATCCATTTGCCAAGCAAAAATGGGTTTGGCAAAAAAGAGGACTATATATTGACCATGAATATTAGTCTTCAACAAAAAAAATCTTGTTCTTTCTCCGAGGGGGCACTCTGACCCCTTCAAAACCCTCCACTGGCCTAAGCCCTGGCTTGTTTCGTAATATGCTCCTTATAGGCCTAGCTCATTTGAACACATTCTAAAGAACATGTGCAATTGTGGAAAGGGTTTCCCCCAATTCTGAATATCCTTTCCTTATACATCTATGCTCATAATAAATAAAAGTGATCAAAATGCTCACAAAATACATGTACACAACCAATTTCTTCATGGGAGTACCTGATGGGAGTAGCTGATAAGTAACCACGGAGTACCCACCCGCATGGGCACCACATCGCAAAAAGTGGGGGTAATCATCCACCTAGGTACACGCGCAGTAGCTTAACCACTAGTCACCCCATGCGGGAGTACCTCCGTGGGTACTCCCATGCAAATGAGCTTTGAGCTCTGTAATTATTTTAGTAATTTTATCCATTATTTAACATTTTGGTTACATATGTAATATTTTTTACACAAAATGATATATATAGGGGTTTTGGTGATGCTCAACCCAAATATAGACGTTACTGAGCTTGAAAATGATCAGAAAGTAGTAAATAACAATGGAATGTTTGGTGCCCTCTATGGTCCAGAGTGCTGCCTACTAGGCAGCCGGTAGGGGAGTACCTGTGAAGGTGATCCCGAGGAGTAGCTCCACTACTGGTGGCTTACATGGGTACCTGTCAGTAGAGGAGGGCTATAGAGGGTCATATTTGGGTCATAGTTTCAGATCACTTCGAACACAGGCTAGAATGATGACTTTAATGATACTTATCCCATTTTCGGAGAAAAAAATTAAAAAGTGCGAAAACCAGGGTGCCCCAGGGAAAAATCCAAAATGGCCGCCATATTAGCCAGAAATCATATTTTTTACCATAACTTGATAAGCTTTTGTTTAATCACCTTAATTTTTGTGGCAATACCTATGTTTTGGCCAGCAAGGAATCATTCTGTGCAACTTCCATCTCACCACTTTTCATTTTCACAATATTGCAGTTTTAGTTAAAATTAGACTGCAAGGGCACTTTCCCAAAAAGTACACATCACATATCAAAAGTTTTAAATTTTAACCGGTGGGCTATCATCAGAATTGTTGATTCATCATTTCCTGAAGATTAGAGCAGAGTATTACCACTTGCCATTTTGCCGTGGCAGCAATTTAAAAATTCATGAAAACACTCTCATTGGAATATGGGTCAACAAACTTTCTTATGTGTAGGTTTCAATTGAGGGTATTTTTATGACATTAAAAAGCCTACAATTTTAAAACCACAAACACCATG
This sequence comes from Ophioderma brevispina, assembly GCA_023653785.1. Taxonomy (NCBI): domain Eukaryota; kingdom Metazoa; phylum Echinodermata; class Ophiuroidea; order Amphilepidida; family Ophiodermatidae; genus Ophioderma; species Ophioderma brevispina. Next base: position 35,777 of record JAMKCH010014074.1, on the reverse strand, counting down.
AAAGCCAATTTTCAGCAAGTGTTCGTGATAAAACTCAACTTTCTGAATGTTAAAATCCCATTTTCAATAGGATGCGCATTTTATGGGAAAGAGCCCTCAGAGCTATATTTTGAGCAAAAACTGCATTTTCAAGAAAACGAAAGCCTATGGTGAGATGAAAGTCGCATAGCATGATTCCTAATACCCCAAAACATGGGTATTGCCACCAAAATTAAGGTGGAATTACCCCTTCGGAAGGCTAAAAATAAAAACTACATATTGAAATAGAGAAAAATAATACCTTTCTATTGCTTTTGTTTGACAACAATCGGAGCTTCCGTTCAAAAGTTATATTCGAAAATCTAACTTTGCAAATTGAAATCAGTTATGATATTTTTTATGTATTTTATTGTTTTCTCAAGCTGCGATATTTATTTTTCCACTAAAAAATCATCTCTAATTGCCACAGTTTTTGTGGAAAATTCAACCACTTATTTTTCTATCAATATACTACCTAATAGCAGCGTTAAAAATAAAGACCCCCAAAAAGTAACGCCGAGACATGGCTAAATACCCCCATAGGTTACAACCATTGGCTTTTGCACTAAAAAATACATTATATAAATAGTTCGTTTTCTTCCGTAATTTTGGATTACCCTTCTTGCCAATTGCAATAATATTGCCCAAAACAATACCCATTATACGAAAATCTCTCCCTTTTATAAAAGTGCAATAAAGCATAGCCATATTGATTTCCATCTTGAAAGATAGCACGCTCTTCCGTGAAGTGTGTGTCACTTAATGCATGGTGGTGTATTGTAACCTTGTAATAATGCTTCAGGGGCAACTTTGAAAAATGTGATAATTTAGTAAAATGGACATTTGTTGGTGTGATATGATCACCAATGGAGCAAGAGGGTGTCTCAAAATTTGCAGAAAAAGAACAGGGACTGTTGATATCATTTTGTTTTCGCGCTAACCATGGTTTGTAATAACTTATAGGGGCTATTTATTACATGCTGCCTTACTTTTTTGGGGGTCTTTATACTAAAACTTGAAAAACAGTGTCTTATAGACTAAATTGCCGATATCTCGAAATTGAATTTTAACGACATGTCATCCTTGCGCAAGATTTCTCAAAAATCGAATTAATATTCGAGAAAATATATCAAAATTAAAAAAAGGCAAATTAAAACATACTTATTGGCCTATCAATGAACTTGGTATAAGCGGGGGTAGAATGAAAAAAAGAGGTCATCTACAAGGGCGGTGTCAGCTCTGAAGAGAGCTAATGGTGGCCATTCGGCACATGCTGCCTTGAATGGTGGGCAGGGTTGCCAAAGGCTCGGCCGATACCGCCAAAAACGTGATTGAAGGCAGGAAGGGCATCCGGTAAATTATATTGTGTTAATACTCCTAACACAGAGCAGTTGCCGAGTGAGGTGTATCCGGCCACTCCCGTTAGCGGGGACAAAAACAGAGTTAAAACTTTGGTTAATAACTAAAGCTATGGTCATCGGCAAATTTTTCTGAATTTACGGAAATTTTAGGAATTTGAATAATGTTTGGTGATTTGAATGAAATGATGCACATTCATTTTGATGGGGAAATCACTGTTGGGAAACGTTCTTAGTAAAATCAAAACAAAGACAGCGTCGATTGATAGTTTGGAAAATAATAAAATAGGATTTTTTTTATATAGTCCCAAAAAGCCTCAAACCAGGACATATAGAAATCTTGTCAAATCATAGAGTGGAAACATGCAGTTTAGATTTCATCTTCTATGCGTGGTATTTTTCACTTAAAAGGGGCATTCGTGATCCAAAGCCTCGTCCCCCGACTTACCTAAAAAAAAAAAGTTGAGATTTTTTATATATATGAACCGCTAGCCTAGTAATCAATACGTGTAAATTTGGCCATATCTGTAAGAAAATTGAGCAATTTTTGTATTTCTGTCTGTAAACGACAACCATTACAGCACAGTGGCCTATGGGGCCGTGGGAACAAGCATTGAGCATAACACAAACCGCAGATCGGAATCAACTAAATTTTGGTAGTTCAACTGATAATCGTATCGGATATCGATCGGGCCGATATCCCTATCAGTAAAATACCAGGGATTGGCAAAACAAAAGGCTTCCTTACCGATATTTGAGAGAACCTAAACGTCAGCAGCAGTCTCGTTTTATGTTGAAATTGATGTTGGTTTCTTTTAGTTCCAATCTTAGAATTGTTTCTTACAATGCAACAAGAAGAAAATATCCTAATTGCACACATACTCAATCAGAATGGTACTAAGAACATGTGAAATGTTAATTGTGTTATGATAACCCCCATTACAGCTACAAAAAAAAGAAAAGCCAAATAGCTGTTAACAAAAAATACAGTATATACTTCTGGTAGTTTTATAATTTCCTGAGCAACCTTATAGTACCCATTGCATTAAATCTAGGGGAAATTATGAGGTCGATCTAAGAAAATTATAAAACCTACAAAGAAGTCCAAGTACTGTAATTTTTTAACAGCAATTTGTCTTTTCTTTCTTTTTAGCTGTATTGGGGTTATTCTTAACAAAATTAAACATTTCAGACGTTCTTTGGACATTCTGTTTGCTGTTGACATTTTGATTTCTCTCAAATACGGTTAGGAAAGCTATTTTTAAGGTATTTTGATAATGAAATTTATTACAATATAACCGCTCAACAAATATCAGATCTGATCGGATATCGGCCGATATTAAAAAGTAATATGTTTTATAGGATCGGAGACAAAAGTCATTTCAGTTGACCCCTAGTTCTGGGAATAAAGGCTTTTCTCAAGGATATCAAATGAACAACGAATAAAACAGAAGGTGCTGGAATCCACGAATGCACCTTTAAAGACACAATCAGTCATTCTTTCCAAAATCAAAATGCCCATTTTGTATCTAAATTGCTAGTTTTAGTCATAGCAACACCTTATTACGTTCTTTGTGAAAAACAGACACTAAAGCATTTTTAAAAGTGTATTGAAGATGTCATAAATATGAATGTTTCTTGACCTTAAAAAGTTGGATCCCGACTTTTAGGGGATACATAAAATAATGACACAACTTTAAAAAAAAAGTGTTACGTGATACTTTATTAGCATAATGTAAAATCTTGTGATTCGAAGCATCTCGTGATTCGACGCATCTCGTGATTTATTTTTGAGAATTTAATACAAAAGTAATAATTGATCTTATGATATTACATTTGAGCTGCCTTATTAGAATCCACTTCCTCATTCGCTTTCCCTTGTTGTAAATTCATAATAGGCTCTCAGATAGGGAAAAGCGATCTTTATTCATATTCTCAGATTGTCAGATTTATTTTTGTCTCTCACAAAAAAAAAATTATACAAAAGTAACAGATGATAAACCTTAATATATAGATAACCATTATGTACGGAGATGAACTATTTGGTTGTATACAAATAATAAAGTAATACTAGGAAAACTATGTTAAATGAAAAACATTTTCCAAAAGTAATGATAAAAGTAATAATAGTACAATACAAACACTTACAAAGCGTATTCCGGAATGCATACATGGTGAAGGGACGAGGACACTGCTAAACGCGAGCATGAGATAGCAATGCCCTCTACAAAAGGGTAAAAAATGAAAAAGTTACTAGAAATGCTAAATACGAAAAGACCAAGGGGGGGGGGGGAGACGAGACCAAAATATACAGACAGGACAAACTAGGGCAAACATGATGTCTAACAAGAGTATTAAGAATGAAAGTCAGATGAGAACAGAAAGAAGAGGGGGAAAAGCGAGAGAAAGACAAATCATATTAGAAGTTAAGTCATCATACAGCGTGACAGAGACTTCAATTGTACGTTGTAAAAACTGGGGTATAAATGATATAACAAGCAAACAATATGCGCGGCGATACAAAGAGAAAGTAAGCCCTATACAAAACAAACAGGTAGCACCTGACCAAATAATAACATTCTTCCTGTTTAGATTGAAATGTAACAACAAAGATTTCGCTTTCTATTTCAACATTTCTTTAAGGTCCAGGTACTAGTTTTCTGGAAAGAAAGATAGCTACATGTGCATAATTGATTTTAGCCTTTTAAAATCTTGTAATACTGAGTGCTGCTACAGCTGGAGTTTATCTTAGTTATTTAATGATTATTTTACAAAGCTTAATATTTCAAAGTTTAGTCTGCTGTGATCTGCATATAGAAATAGATTTTTTGACCCTAATTGGATGGATTTGCCTTATTTTGGGTTGAAAATTTTATCTTTTCTATTAAGATACAAAGATTTAATCTAATTATTAGAACCTTAAGTTTGATATATTTTCAAGGACACACAAAGTAATTAAAAACGTTACCAAATCAGAGCTATAGAGTGTGGATGTCAAGTAGATAATTTATGCATTGATGCCGACAACATAATAGCAGAGCGGCAGACATGTGAAAGCGGTTCATTTTAAGAGTTAATTATAGCCACCCACACACAAAAACACACACATCATGGAAAGGTTAATGTGTCTTCGTTCAGATTAGGGCATGATGTGGAATTCCCAAATTGGGAGAAATGTGTTTTGGGGGTTATTCTGGTCAAGAAATTCCATTTTTGGTAAAAATATTGTTTTTAAGATATGGTATTATCGACATCTGTAAGATATATTCCGTCTGTTGAACTAAGATTTATGACTCTTCATGAAGAGAAATAAAAATCTAAAGGATTAACAAAAATGTACAGTAACTATATGCCAATATACAACCTAAATGTTTATTTCTCAAAATCAATCTTCTGAACATTTTTCCCCTTGTAAAGCTAGTAAGTTACAAAATTTATCCCATACAGAGACTAAACAATGAATCACTGGCAAGCTAGTTGAGAAATTGGAGTTTATCTGCTTGCACAACTTTAGGGACACCCTGGACTCTGGTGTGCTGCTTTGTCTTACAGTTATGCGTGAAAGCAGGCGAGACTTGTGGTTCGAGAACCATCTTGTTAAAATATATTTTGGCAACATACTTCCATTTTGAAATACAAAATTTATGCTGTGGGGTAAGGTGGGGGGTATGAAGGATGCCTTAACAAAAAAATCATATGATTTTCTCAACAATGATAAAAAATGCTAATCAGAAAACAAGGGATATAGTGCCCCTAATTTGTGCTCACTATCATCAAAAAAGCATAGGAAGCTAGCTGTGGCAGTAGATGCAAAGTACTGTAGCTGCAGTATATTAGACTGGTCCACTCCATATGCCTTCTTCCTTCAAGGCAATACATCAGAAGCAGGAGAGGTTTAAATTAGAAGAAACGCACATGCTTGTATTGAAAAGACCTATCCAAGGTTCTGGACTGTGCCCGGTTATTTCTTTAGAATGGGCAGACCCGCTTTATTTTTCTTTACCAATTTATGAAAACGAATCAGCAGGGGGACGCAGTTTCACATTAACGAGGTCAAGATCCATACTAATTAAAATATTTAAACTGCGCACCACTACTCTGTGCTTAAAATACGACACACGTCATAGCAAAATATGTGATTTTGGAAGCCATTTTGAACATCCTGCAGAAACACCGTGCTCGATCTTGCGACGATAAACTTTCTGAATAAACACATACCTGACGAGGTTCTTGGATGTAAATGGAATCATTATAAGGAGGTCGTCTGGCAAAAGTCTCGGAGAAAGAAGAGAAATACATTTTTCTGTGCTGTTAGTTTTAGGTGTAATGGGCTTGGGCGGTCGGGTGTTAAACATCTAGAGGTCCACCAGTGAGTCTGCTGATTCAAGATGGACGTCCCGACCTCTATAGCCTTTCTTTTATTACTCTAACTAAAACTGTGCTCCTTTCAGCACTCGATCTGAGGATTGCTTCAGATCCTCATATGGTATTACACAGTTGGGATCCCAGGTTCGCTTATTTCTGTCAAATTTCTTAACTGACGCGTCACAACACACACGCAGGTGCATAGCCGAACGTGTCTTCGAGGGGGCAATTTCCCGGTAGGTTCAAACAAAAACCCCAATCACAAGCCAAAAAATTCCCGGTGTGCCAGGGAAGGGAAAAGAATCTGGAAAAGGGCTGATTTAAACGAAGATCTGTGTTTTATTTCCCGATTTCCCCTCAAGATTTTTTTCAGAGGCACTCTTCCTCCCTTTCCCCACCTGGCTACGCCACTGCACACACGTCGTCTATACAAATAGATACCTTAAAATCATTGAAGAAGAAATAGTTGCCACACATGATACAATATTGCAACAGTGCCCATGCTCACAGCATTGTTCATAAGAAAGCAGAGGTCTTCTTTTTGGGAAGGAATTTTTTCTTTAATTGGTTCTGGATTCCAAACAAAGCACGGTTCTAGATGGTGTTGGAAAAGTGTGGGGTATATAAGTCTATGAGTTTTGTTGTTTGGGTCTAGGCTCATGAGAAGCCTGTTGTATGTGCCATCAAGGTGATCTTAAAGGTTGCAATGAGAGATTTTTGAGTCATCCATATTGTTCATATTGTAGTTATTTCATATAGATAGACCCTCAATATAATTCTACTGCAGCACCCGAGTCCGTATGTGCAAGGTAATATTCGAGAGGAATAAACCTCATGGTGCCGATTGCTGGATCCTAATGGGGTGCAGCCCAACGACTCTATGCACCACCGACTTGGCTCTGGTCTATGTGCGCTGTGAATATGCCGCCCCAGCATGTTGCAAACAGTCTCACACAAAGAAGCGGGACATAGTACCCACAAGACATTGAGAACCATTACTGTTGCCTACGTCCTACTCCTTTGAGTTTCTACCAGTGCTTTCAGGCATTCCACCTGCAATGCTCCGGAGAGAACATTCACTGCACAAACTAGTGAATAAATGGTTGCTGGACAATAAGCCAATAAGCACCTGACTGACATAACACTGTCAAAGATCACACCAACTCGGTAGACAGGACTGCCGCTCTCGCCACCCTTTCTGCCGACACGATGCTAACTCTCCAGCTCCCCATTCACATCTTTACGGACATGAATACTGCAATGGATAGATACTCAAGACCAGACCAAGTCACTATTACACATATGACAGGAAACTTCCACCTGGTAACAATTCCCAGAAAGGAATGGGTCACCTTTAAACCAGATTCGAACAGGGAAGTCGGTCGCTTTCAACAGCAATATGCAATCGATGGGGGCTGCGGCCATCACCAGCCTGCCAATGTGGTGTCCATCACAGACTGGGGATCACATTCTCAATGAGTGCCCTACCTTCGTCCAACGTTGAACCGATTCTCAAACCCCCAACAATCAACAGTGAGCTGGCTTCACCATGTTCAACATATTTAGCTGCAGAATCATACGCAAGAAGAAGTTCTTACGTTGTATTTGGCTACACCAATGCCTTGAAAGTGAAAACAGAAGGTGATTTTATTGCTCCGATTTCAATACAAAAACAGGCTGATGAATATGAGTATTTCTCCTATAGAAATAAAAAAACGCTGAAAGTCGTACAATGTATACGCCCACGTTCTTACTTCGTGACTTCAAGCGGGACAGGAGGTATACACATGATGTTCGTTATAATGAGGTATAATCTGATCGTCTCTGGTCCAACAAGTTGGGGAAAATTTGCGAGTATTTGGGGGATGGGCATTCTCCAAGCTTACCTTTAATCTATGCAGTCCTTTGCTGTTATTCCAGATTCCTTGTATTACGGAACTTTGGGACTTTGTGAAACGTATTGCTATTCCACCTGACGTATCCGGTCTCTTGACTGAGTAAACTCAGCTCCCTGGATCTCCCACACAGGAGCTTTCTGTTTAAAATGGGAAAAAAGGAAATAATTTTGTCAGTTTTACGAAGTAACAGAAATACAAAAATTGCGAATTTCGGACAGATGCGACCGAATTTGCACATAAATTACTACACGTGGATTACTAAGGACGGTTCAGATGATATAAAAATCTCAACTTTTTTTAGGTACGGGGGAGGAGGTTGTGGATCACAAAATGCCCCCTTTAATGCCCGTTTGTAAGTGACCCAAATTGTGTTACAGTTTGTAAAAATGTGCCAAACAACATTTTGGATTTTCTTCATTGTATGATCAGCAGAGACCCTTAATAGTCTAAAGCAAGATCAAGCGGGGATGTATTTTTGGGTGTTTTTTTTTTTTATAGGGGCAACTCAGTTTCAAACAATCCTGTTTTTTGCAATATACCACAATGCTTGTCCATATACTTTAGTCGATTCGCATGATACGTTCCGCCCCCTGGAGTTTTTAGACCTATTCTAAAACGAGGTTTGAACTCTATTCTAAAACGGGGAACGATTGGCGCAGCGTATCTTTCCTCGCCTTTTCACCAATGAGGTCCCCGGTTCGATCCCCGGCATGGGCTCGTTCTCGATGGCTTTATGTGATTTTGTTCTCGATCATCCTCATTCCCACAGGTTTTCTCCGGTACTCCGGGTTTCCTCCTGCTTCTAAATCGATCTCTTGGCATAAATCGGTTCTGTATTATGGTTTCTCTGATGTGCTGGCTGCCTTTCATTGCTTCCCACACAGCTCCTTGAGCACGTTTACGTGGATATGTCCCGCGTTAAATAATAACACATATTTATTATGATTATTATTCCAATAATTTTGGAGATGTGCTGACCGAAAATTAAAGATTTAATGCATCTGCCACACCGGATTATCTTGGACACTCCGGTCATGTAAACTCACTCACCTGCCACTAATACAATTTCATCAGTATGGACATCACTATAATCTGGTATTTCAGGCCTTAACAGTCCTCACAATAACATGCATTGTTTAACAGAGTCCCTGCCCCTCATTGAATTTTTCACTCCGTAATAAGTGGTACTGTCACATATCAGATGAATAGAGTATAAGTCACTGGTGTGGAAATAACTAAGCTCAAATCGATCGAACTCCATAGTCAAATAGAAAATCCCGACTTTGCTCTAAACATTGGAATCCACTATCCTTTAGTTTCTAGATGACTATTTTTAATTCCTACACAAAAATTATTTCAAAATTCTCGAGTCAGCCTTTAAATCATTTTCTTTTTTTAAATTTTGAACCATTTCATTTTCAGTCATATTTCTAATTCATATGTTCTGTTTATCACATTTTCTGCATTTTTTTTTTATAATTGTGCTTTATTTCTATCCAAACTTACACTCTACACCTCAATCTTCATTTTTCAACCTTCACTCTATTCTTGCATGGGTTTTTTCAACATTCACTCTATTTCTTGATAGGATTGTTTCCGTGTTTTTAGAATACTTTCTTTTACACCACACTTTTTGTGTCTCTATCTGTAATTTTGGATAATTACTAATTTCCTTTGTCAATTCTTTTTTTCAAATTTACCAATTTTCCATGCCTAACCCTGTCACCAATAGTGTCCTATTGTCTGTAATCACATGCTGTAAGCAGGGGTTCCCAACTTTTTGTCCCGAGACCCATCCTCTAATGATTAGTTTGGGCGACCCCCAAACATATTTGTCTTTTTAAACACATTGAGCGCCCAATGACTGTCCAATGTTGATCTATCAGGTTGTTTATAATTGACTTAGTAACTAAGATATAAATACAGTCCCCTATTTGGGAAGGAGAGCCTCCCCCCTCCTGTTTCCCAATTATTCCAATTAATGTAACCCCTTTTTTTTTCAAAGTCAGCTTTGCGACCTCTATTCCAGAGGCCTTGTGGTAACCCTCCCCCTCCCCCATATTGCACCAATGGCCTTAAAGTGCAGGAGGAGATTTTTTTAGGATCCAATGTTCTCTCAAATTGCACAGAATCGATTTGTAAACCACCTACCAGAACGTCCGAAGGTTTATGGGACAAAACAAGTACAAAGAAAACAGCAAACCTTGTTTTTGATCTTGCCTGACTATCCGTAATTGTCCACCATAGAACACTTTGCTTGGACTTTCTGTCTGTCACGACAGAAGACTAAATCATCATATATTACACAGAGACGCGTATTCGCTATTCACTTCAGGGTGGATCTAATACATTGGAAAGCTTCCAAATTGCACAAAAACCTGGTTTGAAAAATTGTGGGGTGCTGTCATTTCGGGAAATCTCCTCATGCCTTTAACTTGAAGTAAAATCCTGACTTCAACAGAAAAGTTTATTTTTCATTGTGGGTGTGGGGGGGGGGAGGGAAGAATTATGCATGACACCATTAAAAAGAAAGTTATTCTTCCATGTTCGTGCCAGTAATGCACACACTCATACAGTATCAATGAAAATATCAGAGAAGATTCATGTTTTGTGCAAGTTTATTTACCAGATATTGATTATCAATTGACAATGTCAAATTGAAAAGTTATAATATCATTTTATGTTGATTAGAGTATAAAGGGAAATGCCCTTTTCTTTGTTAATGGTATCTGACATATTCATTTTTTCATCATTTTGTACAGTATTGACTCAAATTCACTGACGATGAATTAAATATCTTTCGTATTAGTTGGTTACACCACATGACCATATTTAAAATGTTTTTTTTTTTCTTGGTATAGATATTATTCATTTTTCCTTCCATTGCCATGGGTTTTGTTCAGATTTATCTTAGTGATATCATATGATTGACAATGTCTAAATGAACTTTTTTTTTTTTTATTATTGGTTAATTGATACACCTTGTGATGGTATTAAGGAGAATTTTTTTTCTTGGTAATATATGAAGAAAATATCAAAAAAGTTCAATGTTTATAAAAGTTTAAAGTGGGTTCATTCGTATCCAAAATCTCATCCTCCCGACATTTACTAAAAAAGTTGAGATTTTCATACCATCTGAACTGTAGCTTAGTAAACCATGTTTACCCAACTTACGAGCAAGCGTCGTAATCTTGGAAATTACTCACTTTGGTATATTTCGATCCTAACGGTCAGAAATTACAAGTACATGGCCTATGGGGCCGTGGAAACAGGCATTTGCTCATAACAAAAACGCAAGATCGGAATCAAACTCAATTTTGTATAGCTTGTCTTTAAGGCCGACTCTGAGATTTCCGGAGAGGGCGCCCTCAATTTCCAAAAATGTGTTTTTGGGCATTTTTACATATCTTGTCCATATACTAATGCACTGTGTGAAATTGCTAAGTCTGGACATCGAATTCCTTCATATGAAAATCAAACTTTGTTATAAAATTCCCGGATCCGGAATTTTTTGTTATACACAGTATCCTAGGGACGTTGTACTACACCTACAGGTTTATTCACAAAACAAAAATCCGATTCATCTCAAATTTCGGAATCGTGCATTTTAGGTTACTACTTTAGTTTTCTAGTTGACTAGTTTTCATTATTACACAAAAAATAATATTTCGAAATCTCGAGTCACGACTTTAAGGATATCTATGAACAATTAAAAAAACATAATGTGCTGAAATCTGAAATGCACTCTACTATAATATCATGTCAATGACAATGTTAAAATGCAGTGGCGTACCGCCAGGGGGGGGCACTTCCCCCGACTCGGATGTTTTTGTCGGTACAATAAATGGTCGCGGTACATTTGTCTAAAAAGCTGTTGCTTTGATGGCTTGTGCGTGATATTAAATACAGATAGCTTCCATAAAATTTCTTACATTATCACCTGTTTAAGGCAATGGATATTACTCTACTAACTAACTATTAATCTTGTTGTTTTGGCTTTGGTGAGATGTTACACTCGACCTAACCCCCGCCCTTCAGATTTTCGAGACAACGGGTAAAAAAATTGGGTCAACCGGCGACGTAGCGAGCCGTTAAAAAATTTTTTTTCTGTACATACACGCGTCGGTAAATTCATAAATCTGTGCCCCCTCGTCACCAAAATCCTGGCTAGGCCCACTTTTAAAATGTTAAAATTTATTATGCTTTATTTTGTATACCTTGTGAGAGTATTATAAGTGAAAGTGTCTTAATAAAGAGTTTAAAGGCACTATTGAGTTTGCTAAATCAGCAATAAAACAAGCATCAAAATCTATTTGTTGCATGTAGTAACAAGTACAGGTATCCTACATACTCCGGCAAATGATAAGGACCAGAAGCACCCAATAAGGACAGAGAGTCAGAGAGGTTAAGTCAGTACTGTTGAATTGACACTTACCCAACATAATTGAATGGAGAATCGGTAGCTGAAACACTGCCGGTTCTTCCTTTTCTGTCCAATTCTACAGCTGGAAAAGTTAACTTTTGAGATTCTACAGACTATCCTTCACTTTGAAGCTTTCCTGCAAATTTCAATATTTTTGTTCAAATCACAAAAGGAAAGGAGGAGATCGAGGAGTAGCAAGTAGGGAGGGGGGAGAGAGGAGAGAGGAGGGGATACAGGGGCAGTGCAGAGATGAGAGTGAAATGAGAGAACCGGAGAGGGGAAGCGGGCACGATGGAGAAGAGGACGGCGTAGGAGGGGAGAGGCGAGGAGAGGGGAGCAAGCGAGAATGACAAGGGTAGAGGCGGGCAGTAAAAGCGAAGATGTAGAGGCGGTTAGGCAGGAACCTTCGTCTTTTCTTTCCTTTTATTCCTTTGCCGCCCTCTTTACTCCCTCTTGTCCTTTCCTGCCCTTTATATGGAAACTATATCGTAAACCAACTTACAGCTTTATCATTTTACATGAATAAAAAAGTGGAAAAGTAATCCCACATTCAGTAATCTATATAAGATTTCCTTTGATTTGATACCAAAGTTGATATACTTCGAATGAGATTTCAACTATACTTGATCCCCCAAATTTGGACCCCGCCCCAATTCCAGATGCAAGCGAGTTGATAGTTGTCCACACTCGGGTATTCCTATGATGAAAAGTACACTTTTATGCCCCATAGCTACCAATAAGACCTTACTTGTTTATTGCATACACTCCACATACTGAGACCATGGACATAACAATCAATGAAAACAGTTTTGTCAAAGAAATAGCCTAATTGAGAAAATGGAGTGTTTAAAACACTTAAAGATTATGTAACGTATTGTGGAACAAGAATATAACATGAAAGTTTGAAGACTTAACTTCTCCAGTAGATAAGGATGAACATTTATATTGTCTTGAGAATGCCAATGCACACAAGTATTGAAAAAATGTGCGCTTGGCCTGGACTCGAACTGGCAACCTCCGATTACTAGTACCTAACAAGCCAGAGTGTCAGATGAGCGCATGCATTATCATTTATAGGTGTAGGTCCAAACTATGTCTATCGCTTGCCTATATCGCAGAAAGTATATAATGGTGGTATTTTTTCCATATACAGTTATATTTTATTTTGAAATTACTACTTAGTTTCTCCAGGCAGACCAGGATGAATATTTATTAATACCCACTGGAGCACGATAGGAAAGTACCTGACCACAGTGGCCTCGCCAGGTGTGGGTGGGGGGGCAGAGTGCCCCCTCTTAAATCTTTTGAGGGGAAATCGGAGTAAAAACTGATATTCATGTTATTCAGCCTTTTTCAGACATCTTTTGCCCTGCGACCGGGGTAATATTGCCTGGATCAGGATTTTGTGTGCCCGACTGGGAAATTGGCAAATTTTTCCCCCTCGTAATCACCAGGCTGGGGTACGCCGCCTGACCTGACATGTCGCGATCCCAAAGCTTGATGTACTACATGTACAAAATCTTCTCAGGATTACCATTACCCACCTTCGGGTCCTAACCACAAAGTCTGGAACTAAATTCTTGCTGAAACTGAGCCATCCCGGTACTTACCATAATTACCCACCTTCGGGTCCTTACCACAAGTCTGGGAACTAATTCTTACTGACACTGAGCCCCATCCCGGTACTTTAGCCCATAATTAACCCACCTTCGGTCCTTAACCACAAGTCTGCACTAAATTCTTGCTGACACTAGCCATCCCGGTCACTTTAGTCCATAATTACCCACTTCGGGTCCTTAACTACAAAGTCTGGAACTAAATTCTTGCTGACACTGAGCCATCCTGGTACTTTGTCATATTCTTGTTAATCTTGGTCACTTCAATTCTTTTTTCAAATTTCACACAATTTTCATGCCTAAACCTGTCACAAATATTTCACTATTGTCTTAAATCACATGCCTGTAAGCCAGGGGTTCCCAACTTTTTTGTCCGAGACCCCATCTCTAAATGATTAGTTTGGGGCGACCCCCAAACATATTTGTCTTTTTAAACAACATTGAGCGCCCAATTGACTGTCCAATGTTGATCTATCAGGTTGTTTATAATTGACATCAGTAAACTAAGATATAAATACCAGTCCCTATTTGGAAGAGGAGCACCTCCTTTTCCCAATTATTCCAATGAACTTTGTAACCCACTTTTTTTTTCAAAGTCAGCTTTGCGACCTCTATTCTTAAGGCCCTGTGGTACACGCCCCCCTCCCCCATATTGCACCAATGGCCCTTAAAGTGACAGGAGATTTTTTTTAGGATACGAATTTCTCTCAAATTGCACAGAATCGATTGTAAACCACCTACCAAGAACCCTCCGAAGGTTTATTGGACAAACAAGTACAAAAGAAAACAGCAAACCTTGTTTTGATCTTGCCTGACTATCGTAATTGTCCCCATAGAACACTTTGCTTTGACTTTCTGTCGTGCACGACAGAAAGTACTAAATCATCATATTATTACACAGAGACGGCGTATTCGGCTTATTCACTTCAGGGGTGATCTAATACATTGGAAAGCATTCCAAATATGCAAAAAAACCTGGGTTCGGAAAAATTGGGGGTGCTTCTTTCTGGAAATCTCCTCATCTCTTTAAATTGAAAGTAAAATCACTGACTTCAAAAAAGGAAAGTTTATTTTTCATTGCGATTATGCCATGACACCATTAAAAAGAAAGTTATTCTTCCATGTGCGTGCCAGTAATGCACACCCTCATATCAGTATCAATGAAAATATCAAGAGGAAGATTCATGTTTGTGCAAGTTGATTTACCCATATTGATTATCATTGACAATGTCAAATTGAAAAGTTATAATAATCATTTTATGTTGTTAGAGTATAAAGAGAAAGTGCCTTTTTCTTTGTAATGGTATCAATGACAATATTAAGTTTTCATCATGTTTGTACATATTGACAGCAAATTCACTGACGATGAAATTAAATATCTTTTCCTTAATTATTGGTTACACCACATGACAGTATTTAAAATGTTTTTTTTTTTCTTGGTAATATTATTATATTTCCTTCCATGGCCGTGTTTGTTCAGATTTATCTTTATTGATATCATATGATTGACAATGTCTAAATGAAAGTTTTTTTTTTATTATTGGTTAATTGATACACCTTGTGATGGTATTAAAGGAGAAATTTTTTTTCTTGGTAATATTATGAATGAAAATATCAAAAAAGTTTCATGTTTATAAAAGTTAAAGTGGGGGCATTTCGTGATCCAAAATCTCATCACCCCGACTTACCTAAAAAAGTTGAGATTTTAATATCATCTGAACTGTTAGCTTTAGTAAACCATGTGTACCTAATCTTACGAGCAAATTACCACTTTTGTATTTTCTATCCGTAAACGGTCAGAAATTACAGTACAGTGGCCTATGGGACCGTGGGAAACAAGCATTTGCTCATAACACAAAACCGCAAGATCGGAATCAACTCAAATTTTGTGAATAAGCTTTTCTTAAGGATATCTAATGAACAATGAAAAAAACAGAAGGTGCTGAAATCATGGAATGCACCTCTAATATTAATATCATGTCAATGACAATGTTAAAATGCAGTGGCGTAGCCAGAGGGGGGGCAGGGGGGCACGTGCCCCCCCCCCCCCCCCGACCGCGATGTTTTGTCGGTACATAATGGTCCGTCGGTACATTTGTCTAAAAAGCTGTTGCTTTGATGGCGTTGTGCGTGATATCAAATACAGAGAGCTCCATAAGACTTCGTTACTATTATCACCTGTTTAGGCAATGGATATTACTATACTAACTACTAGTACTATCTTTGTGTTGGTCTTTGGTGATGATGTTACATCTCGACCTAACCCCCCCTGTTCAGATTTTCGAGACAACGGTAAAAAAATTTGGGTTAACCGGCGAGCGTAGCGAGCCGTTAAAAAATTGTTTGTCGGTACAATACACGCGTCGGTACATTCATAAATCTGTGCCCCCTCGTCAACAAAATCCTGGCTACGCCACTGTTAAAATGTTAAAAGTTATTATGCTTTATTTTATTATACCTTGTGAGAGTATTAAAAGTGAAAGTAGTCTTAATAAAGAGTTTAAAGGCACTATCAGTGATTTGCTAAATCAGCTAATAAAACAATCATCAAAAATCTGATTTTTGCATGTATGTAACAAGTACAGGTATCCTAACATACCCTGCAAATGATAAGACCAAAAGCAACCTAATAAGGACAGAATCAGAGATTTTAGTCATTACTGTCTGAATGGACACTTACTACAACTCATAATTGAATGGAGAATTGTATCTTGAAACACTGCCGTTTTCTTCCTTTTCTGTCAATTCTACAGCTGGAAAAGGTAACTTATGAGAATTCTACAGACTTATCCTTCACTTTGAAGCTATTCCTGCAAATTTCATATTTTTCAAATCACTGATAGTGTCTTTAAGTTGAAATTGAAGAAATATGAGAAATCTGTGAAAGTGAATGCCCCTTTTATAGCGGAAACATACATAAACCAACTTACAGCTTTATCATTTACCATGAATAAAAAGTGGAAAAGTAATCCCACATTCAGTAATCTATATAAGATTTCCTTTGATTTGATACCAAAGTTGATATACTTTGAATGAGATTTACTATACTTGATCCCCCAAATTTGGACCCCGCCCCAATTCCAGATGCAAGCGAGTTGATAGTTGTCCACACTAGGGGTATTCCTATGAAGGAAAAGTACACTTTTATGCCCATAGCTAACAATAAGACTTGACTGGTTTATTGCATACACTCCACATACTGAGACCATGGACATAACAATCAATGAAAACAGTTTTGTCAAAGAAAAAAAGCTAAATGAGAAAATGGAGTTGTTTATAACCTAAAGATTATGTAACGTCTGGTGGAACAAGCAATAACATGAAAGTGAATACTTATTATCAGGTACAAGTAATGATATGAACATTTAATATTTTTCTTGGAGATGGCCAATGCACACAGTATTGAAAAAAAAAAATGGCGCTTGGCCGGACTCGACAAACTGGCAACCTCCGTATTACTAGTAAGCTAACAAGCCAGAGTGGCAGAGGGGTGCACGGGAGCAGTGCCGTTATCATTATAGGGTTAGGTCCAAAATGTCTATCGCTTGCGATATAGCAGAAAGTATCAGAATGTGTATTGTGATTTACGAGTTATATTATTTGAAGTTTAACTAATTAGTTCCCTGAAGACAAGGATGAATATTATTAATTACCCAGTGGGAGAAGATAAGAGTACTGACCAGTGGCAAGCCAGGTGGGGGTGGGGGGCAGAGTGGCCCCCTCTGAAAATCTTTTTGGAGGGGAACTGGGAAGGAAAACACTGATATCATGTAATTCCAGCCCTTTTTCAGTATCTCTTTGCCCTGCGACCGGGGTTAATATTTGCCGTTATCAGGATTTTGTGGCACCTACTGGGAAATGGGCAAAATTCCCATCGGACGCACCAGGCTGGGTCGCGCCTGACCTGACATGTCGCGATCCCAAGCTGATGGGTAGCAACATCAAAATCTGTAAGCGATGACATTACCCACCTTCGGTCCTTACCACAAAGTCTGAACTAATTCTTGATGGACAGAGCAATCCGGTATTTAGCCATCATTAACCCACCTTCGGGTCCTTAACCACAAAGTCAGGAACTAAATTCTTTACTTGACACTGAGCCATCCCGTACTTTAGCCATAATTACCGCACTTCGGGTCCTTAAAACCACAAAGTCTGCAACTAAAATTCTTGCTGACACTAAGCCTCCCGGTACTTTAGCCATATTCCCACCTTCGTGTCCTTAACTACAAAGTCTGGAACTAAATCTTGCCGACCTGAGCCCATCCGGTACTTTAGTCATATTCTTGTTAAAATCTGGTCACTTCTAACTCCTTTGTTGAGTCTTCCAATGTCGTGTCGTCAATCACTGCATTTGTTGCCTGTGAGAGTTATCGTGCTGGAGTCCTGGACACCCAAAGGTAGGTTGACATGATGCCACCTAAAAACATAAAGGTTGGATAAAGTGTTTAAGTCCAAGAAATGGTTAATGGGACTCAAAAGGGAACTCCAAGAGTGTGGACATTGTGAGACTGTCCACATAAAGCTTTTTGAGGTTATGTCGAGGGGTGGATCAAAATGTTCTCGGCCTAACTAGAAGGGAAAATGCAGTAGGCATTCTATTAAGTGTATTGGATTTATCTCTTTTTTGATGATTACTGGTACATTTGAACATATGCACTTACTTTTGTCTCTCTTTATAGGCCAAAATAAATGGTCGTTTAGTGTGTTTGAAAATGGGGATAAATGAGAGAAAATTGACTGCTGAGCTGTCATGAAATTCAATGTCAAGTATTGTCGCATGGATTTTGAGTGAACAGAGTAGATGGCATTACAATTTGATACATTTTCTCTTAACACTTGAGCAACACTCATTCCTGATCACAAATAAGGTGACAAAAGTCTACCTGTCCACTCCCAAGCCATGCGACACTCTTGACACTGGACTTTCAATGACATCTCACCAGTCAACTTTCTCTCTTTTTACCCATTTTCAAACAGAGGACTATTAATCTATTTTGGCCTATAAATAGAGAAACCTAGCCACATATTGTCAAATTCACCATGATTATCAAAGAGCCAAACTTCATGGTGCTATAAATTAACGCTCACATTCCCTTCCCAGTTAGGCCGAGAACTTTTTGATCCACCTCGTAATGACTGCACACTCCTTTTTTATTTTCAAAAAAATTGATTGGGCCCTAAAACAAACAATGCAAAGTTCATCACTCCTTATGAATCTGTATTTTTAAACCAAAACAATTTGACCCAAAACTTTGTTGACCTCAAAAATTCTGAAGAGAGGGAAACGGGAAGGAATGAGTCACCCATCACATCACACAGCAGACTTGTTTTAGTGCTCTGCGCCTGTGAAGCTCTAACGGCTTTTAATTGGCACAGGTAATCTCAGAAGGTATAACTCTGAGCTCTAATGGCTGTTAGTCACGCATGCATTACACATCCAAACAGCTTTTAGCAAAATGTACCTGATGACCGTAACATATTGTGAATTACGGATAGAATAGAATAGATAACTGGTTTATTAAAATATGCATTCGCAGTAAAAACTGAATTGTCACATAATTTTAGCAATATTGTAAAAACATCAAAATTTGAATTAACAAACTCTCGACTTACGTCCACTCCCAAACTCGAATCGCTAACTCATTCATTCACGCACTGCACCCATTTACATCACACACCTATTAAAAACCAAATGAATTAAAATTACAAGCTCAATACTTCATATCACTCACATACCACTTTATAACATTTTCACACATACTCCGCCCATTCACTCCCTATTCCTCGCACACTCACA
The DNA here is from genome assembly GCA_023653785.1 of Ophioderma brevispina. Lineage (NCBI taxonomy): Eukaryota > Metazoa > Echinodermata > Ophiuroidea > Amphilepidida > Ophiodermatidae > Ophioderma > Ophioderma brevispina. The sequence goes on along the minus strand of JAMKCH010014074.1, from coordinate 16,299 downwards.
TCGCCCACTCGCCCGCCCGCAACATCCTCACTCACTCACTCACTCACTCACTCACTCACTCACTCACTCACTCACTCACCACTCACTCACTCACTCACACTTAACCACGTTCATATTTGCACACAGTAATCACATATCGAATATTAGGTTGCACATATTATTACATTGTATTTTAAAATGTTCATTATACAGTTTGGTTGTAAGGGATTGTGGCTTTGGTTGATACGTTGTTTTGCAACGTTCAGTACTAAGATGGTTAGCATTTCTTGATCCGCACACTATAGCACTACTGCCGCGGGGAGGTAGCCAATTGCGAAATTTGTCGGATGTCATCAAACCTCGAATTACCAAATGTTATGCAGCATGGCTGTCCTTCTCAATCAAAGGAGATCATGTAATTCATTGAGATCTCCCATATCGGAAGAGCGTTATCATATGTGGTTTACCGTTTGCCCAGAATGAATTTTACATGCACGCTTCTGGACGCGCGCAAGATCTCTTTTGTTGTTTATAGTTAGGCTAGAGTGCCACACCGGTGGTTGAATATTCTGTTAGCGGTCTAATATTCCAATATATTTGGTGACCAAATCATTAATCGGCATATTAAGAACAACCTTGAGCAATTTCAGCATATCAATCTACCATTGACTTTTGCAGTACTGTTTGATTGTGAGCCTCCATGTTAAGCTGATGATACATGTGGAACACCAAGGATTTGGTGGTACGACGCACTTTAGTCCTTATTACAGTTTGAGAGAGATATTTGGCGAGTGTTTTAGAAAAGAAACCGCCTATACGCGCACTTGTCTGGATTTTAATTTCATTTTGTTCTCGTCTGCCAGTCATCAAATTATTCGAGCTGTTCTTGAAATTTAGTGGGTGTTTTGCTTTGGCAGATTCGATGATCGTCATTCGTCGACTTTAAAGCCTCATATATTTGCCACGATGGAGTATGGACGAGGGCAGAATTTATCATGACAAGAAATCCGTTGGGACCAAAGAGCGTACCTTGTGGGAACCTTACCATTCAACTTATCCATGAGGAATTGCGCCTTTTACCGACACATTGTTGTCTTTCTGTAAGAACACCGCAGAGCATGAGATCACGGTCGGTCGACTCCAAGACTGATTAGCTTGTGAATAGCACATTGTGATCTCTGCGTCAAACGCTTTACTAAGTCTGTGACCCCAAAGTGCTATAGCTACCTGGCACGTGTGCATGTTTATGCAACGTGTCAAAAGTTTAATAAGAAGTGAGTGTCGCCTTCCTTTGCGGTTGCCGAACTGGTTTGGATCAATTCGTCACTGATATCTTCCATGAGCCACTCATTCATGAACATCTCTGCTTACTTTCACAAAGTGATCAGTTAAAGATATTGGACTGAGATTGTTCCATGTTGCCGGTTTACTCTTGGGATAGTTACACCATTGCCTTTCGCCATTGGGGTGGGACAACGCCCTCAGATATGATCGTTTTAAAATGTTAGTGATTGGCAAACTTAGCTCATAGGAATAACTCGCGAATGATCTTACTTGGTATGCCATCTGGACCTCCGGCTTTCCCGCTTTTTATTTTTGTTCAGTTTCTTATACACCTCATGCTGCTGCACCACCAACGCCGAGTTATCAGATTGTTTTGGGCACCACATGTTCGTGGAGTGGTGATTTTCATTGCACTGATGCAAATGCCGGTTGAGCTGTAGCTACTGCTGTCAAGTCACTTGAATTGACTCGAAAAAAAAATGATGGTGGGATTATAATCGATTCAGCTTAGGCCCATATTTGCCATTACACGCATCTTTTTTGCTTTACCATTTATCGGGATTTGATTTTTTGAGGCGTTGAGTCTATCCCGTTAGAATTATTCTTGGCTTTAGTAATCTCCCTCTGGACTTTGTTGCACATTATACCCAAACCTGAGTGTGCTTCATGTAAGGTCTTTTTGTCTGTGGAGAAATATTGCCTTAAAAGCTGGGGTGATCCATGGGCGATCTCTTTCGTGCAATTTTACCGAACGCAGAGAAAACATTCTATTTCCGCTTTCAGAGTCGATACCAACGTCACATTTTATCTACAGTATTAGTCGCTGTCTGTGACCTCGGTCCACGTATGATCATTTATCCACGCTCGAAATCACGAATGTCAGAGTCTTTCATTGGACGACCTTTCGCGTTTGGACTCTGTTGATTGGAAGTACTGCCTCTTATAATCACAGACAGTGCTGTGATCACTAGTACCTATTGGTGCAAGAACCACGGGTGTATTTATAATACCATGGATAAATTTGGTCACTATATTTATCAGAATGCTTCGGAGTGTGTAATGTAACGCGACCAAAAAATTTGATCAAAATGTTCTTTTTTTTTGGGGGTTTTGGTTGGCGACACCTTGAAAATTTGAAGAGCAAAAAGAATGAATGAGTCCAGCATCGTTTTGTCTAACACTGTATTCGATCATCATGGATCACACCAGCAAAGCAACAGCTTTTTTAGTTAAATTCCCGCGGACAATAATTTAGCGATGGAACATTATTGTCAGTGTACACGTTTCCCCTTCGGCTACACCTCTTTTTTCAATTAGAGAAAAAGTATGATTTTGGGAACCGGTACTCTCTTTAACACGAATTGAAACTCCAGCGATACCATTATTTTAAGTGACGACCGAGCCCGGAGGCCGAGTTCTTTTTCCACTCAAAAATAACGGTGTTGTTGGTTTCAATTCGTCGTAAAGAGAGTACTGTTTCCCAAAATCATACCTTTATCTCATTTCTTAACAGCTTGATACTTTAAGGTCATCTTTAACCCAATATCGTGCGTACTTTACGTCTTAATAGATACTGTTTAGAGAAACATCACTGTATACCTATAACTGTACGGTGTAATGTGGAGATAGATATAATGGTAAAAAATCGCCCTTAAGAGGTTTCAGATGTAGCACCCCCAGTTTGCATGAATTCCTGTTACTTCTAGCATCCCACATCCCTATATGCTGCCAAATAAACAAGTGCCCCAACTGACTTTGACCACAATTATAATTCACACAAAAGATGTATAGCATAGTAGTCTTTCATGTACCACAGAATTTTTGCAATCATGTACATTTTAGCGATACTGCAATTAAGCATATTTAAAGGCATAACAGCTCACATTGAAGATCCCCTAATTTTTAAAATTTTATATTTTTGTCACAGTTTGGTTGGTATTGGCCAATGATCTAGGACAGCACTTGACCTCTGGCTAGGACATTTGTGCTGATGACACATTTTTATATAACGTACAATTCAAAAGTGATGTTGACTGTTAATAAGTTACAATTTGATCTTAACAAATTATACAGTTGGTCCACCAAAAATACACTTCAGTAAACCACACCAAATGTAAATTAATGTAATCGCTTAAATGCCCATCAATCCATCCTCTTACTCTATTAATGATGTTTGCCCCTAATAAAGTTGGATTCTATGCCCCTTCTTCGGGGGGAAGCTCATCTCATCTGTTCGGTCCGCAACCACACGCAGATTCATATCCGCTGAACTTGACCGTCGGATGGGCAGCAAGAAATACTAATTTTTTTGTTCTTCTGGAAACCCCACCTTTGTAGTAACCCTGACGTTGACTTGAAAACCTCTAGCTAGGTACTGCCTCAACAGAATCGGTAGCTGTGTTGTCCAATCTTGAATGTGGCTGGAAAGAAGGAATCTCTCCAGGCCGCTCCATTCCCATCTTTGGGTGTGAAATTTCTGAATGTTACCCCTCGTAACTCTGGTTTTCCTCGTTGCATAATTGTTAATATTAATATCCCCTAGTCTCATTCCACCTCTTTGTATACATGGTGACACTAGATATTTTTCTCCTTTTCCATTGTTTGCCAATCAAGCTCTGACATGAGGTTGGTAATGGTACCAGGCAATCTGGCTGTAGTCTTTTGCACAAAAGCTTGCCCTGCCTTCTCTGAACTTTCTCCAGGCCTCGATATGACCTTACCCGTGGGATCCCAAGCTGCCGTGGCATAGTCCAGTAATTGACGGACGATGCTTTGACTACTCTGTGACCTTGACTTTCCTATTACAATTTCCAGATTTTCTCTTTATGACTCCCCAATGCTCTTGGCTTTTTTTTCACACAAATACTTGCCTTCATTCCCCAATCAAGAGTATTAGTTATCTCAACTCCAAGGAAGGATGCGATGTTACGCGCTCAAGCTGTTGCCCGCAAAAATTGTAGTAACGCTGCGTTGGATTGCGAGTAGCGATAGACATTGTTACGCATTTACTTGGGTTGAATTGCATCATCATTCTTTTTGCCCATTTTTCAAGCGTGAGAAGATCATTTGTTCAGAGCATCGGTGTCCTCTGTGTCACTGCTTTGATGTGTAAAAAAAAAAAAAAATATTGCGTCACTGCAAAGGCGAGCAATAGACGTCGTTGCATATGGAGGTCATTGATATACATAAAACCACAGCGGTCCCGTCACCCCGTGCCCTGTGCGTTACCCCATAAATCACCTGTTGCGGATCGGATCTTTGCCTGTTCAACTATGACTCGTTGCTCGCACCAGAAAGAAAATTTTCACCCCGAAAGCAAACTGCAGTGAATTCCATAATGGCCTAATTTATAGATAAGTCTACGGTGTGGTCAACTTATCAAGGCTTGCTGATCGAGTATAGCGACATCGACTTCATTTTTAGCGTCTAGTTGTTTTGGAGTAATCATTAATTGTAAGAATAGTGGGTCTCTGTCCGGAATCTCTTTGCTCTGAAACCGTTTGTTGATAGTCAAAAATTGTGTTTTTCTAAATGCTTCATGACGTGACATGGATGATATTTCAAGTATTTTGAGTCGACAACAGTCAAAGATACTGGGCAGTAATTTGCTAGCCTCTTGCACGACTTCCCGTCTTGTAAAGTGCTGTGATATTTGCCGTTTTCCATTGCTCAGGAACTTCTCCAGAATCTACTGAGCTTATGAATAGGTCTCTGAAGATTGGGGCCAACCCATCAGTAACCATCTCAGGAAACCAGGTAGGCATATAATCAGGACGCCTGAGATTTTGTAGTACCTAGCAAATTTCGCAATGTGTTTTCACTCCTTCAGTAGTGATGACTAGTTTCTCAATGGAAGGATAAGAAGGGCCAAAGATGGAATTGCTCATGCCCTTCTTGGTAACACACTGGAAACTTTTTTATTAAGGTATCACTTTGCAGTTTTGTCGCCAACAAGCTCCATCATCCTTTGATGTCTGCAATTCCTTGATGCTTTTCGTAAATTCTTATGTATGTCCAAAAATAGATTTGGGCTGCTCCTTCAAAGAAGTTTCAAGGAATTCAGCGTGATACTTTGCCACGAGCTTTGCGTAGAACTTTCTTAACCATCTTCCTCGCTTGGGGTAAAAGCTTTCCAATCCTTGATGTTACCACTTTCTTTGCCCTTATTATAAAAGGGTCTGTTATTCCCTGCATTGTTTGCGGACTTGTGCGTTGACCATGGCAAGCCTGTACTTGATGAAGACATTCTTTGAAGGAATGAATTTGTCCATAATTTTGACAGTCCTGTCCTGAATGAAATCCATTTATCATTTGGACCTAAACTCGTATGCGATTAGGATCGAAATATTCCTGCGTGCAGGCTCCATGGCTTTCATGATGCCTTCCGAGTCTGCTCGTTACTAATGTAGACCTTCCGTCTTCCCGACGTTTTGGTTTTTTGGTGCTACATCCCAGTCGACAATACATTGTCATGGTCTGCTAACCCCATCTGAGACAACAATGTCCTTGATGCAATCTGGGGGTTATTGGTTAACACAAGATCCAAGATATTTCTGTATTATCCTGAATCCTTGTTGGTTCAGTGACACACTGCGTTAACCCGTGTTCAACTGTAAGGTTCCAATCAGTTTTTCAGCATCGCTTTGCGTATCCCCTTTTATAATGAGTGAGGGTTTCCCAGTCTATATTGGGCTGGTTAAGTCCACCACATGAATAACGTCCTGGGTATTATTTGTACCACAATTTAGAAATTGATAAGTCCAGCTGCTCAATATTCCTCCATGGACCTTACTATCACCATTGCTATAGAAGGTTCCAATGATAAGTGGTTTTCTCCTTTTATTTGAGTCTCGGTCCTAATATTCCACATCTTCTCAAAATCCGCTGACATTGGGTACAAACCATCATCTTTTACAGCCCTGAAATACCCACCACCAGTTTATTGGTGATTCTGGTCTTCCCTGTTAGCGTTCAAAGTGGGTGGGAATATCTCGCTGGAAGAAATGGACTTCATTCAGCCATGATTCAGTACCACATATAAAGTCTGGGTGTTGGTCCTCGTTAAGCACTTCAATATCCGCAACCTTCTTCCTACACTTTGACAATTGACCAGAACACAGCGAATCTTCCTTCTTAGCTGGTGTGTTTGTGCTTTGGTAAGATCCATGAGTGTGGCTTACCAACAGATATGTATTTAGATTGGTATCACAGCTGCGGTTTGCCATTGATTCTTGGTGTCATCATATCCAAAGATCTGAAGTGGGACATTCCATGTTCAAGATGTTGTTGCTAGGAGTAACAAAGTTCTTGGTTTCATTAGGCCGGTGAAAGTCATCCCGATGTTCTCCTCCAAATATACCATCCCTATGGTATATCCAATTCTTGACTATTGTTCACCAGTTTGGTCTCCTCATACTCATACCGCTTTCCCTTGTGTGTCAATACTTTTAATTGTTTCAAGTTTACAAATCCCACCATTTGTAAATTCCTCATGTGTGTGTGTGGGGGGGGGGGGCACCTATCTTGTGCTTTTAGTGTCACAATGGACTGTTATGTGAGTCTGTGCATAAGTCCTTTAGTGTACAGTATTGCTTTTCATGTGATTATGTGTGTAACCCATTGTGTGTGTATGAATGTATAGGCATGTGGGTGTGCTATGTGTGTTTGTGGGTGGATTGTATTAGTGGGTGAGGGAGGTTATGTGCTTTTGCTGGTGTTGGTATGTGCGATTGTGTGCATGTGGGTCTACTCCTTGCTGGTATTTTATGAAATATTTTATTCTTTTAATAACATTTCTAATTTGAATTCTTATTCATTTTGTATTATATATTTGACCAGTAGGCAGGTTGGAGTACGCACATCATTCAGATGTCAGTTGTTCTCACTTTTGTTGTTTGGCCCGGCAGCTCATGCCTGCGGTCCCCTTTTTATGTTTACTTATGTTAACTGCCCAAATTGCGTATTTGTCATAAAAGAGCGATTTTGTAATTAGAATCGGAATCCTGATTGTAATTTAATGGTCGGAGCGTGAAAGGCGCCAATTATGGTCTGTTCATGATGAAATAGTGTAACCTTCACGAAAATGATCTCTAACTTTACTTGCCTGAGCCCAATGGAACACTAATGGATGAGCTATACATGTACATACAGCAATTTTCCCGGCTATTTCATATGGGAGGGACGTTTCCAGCAGCCACAATTATATCGGAGAATCGCCGATATTAATTATTCTAATTACAAAATTCCTTTCTTTGCGACACCCAGAGTTTTGAGCTCTACCTTCACAGTATGTTCCTAGTCATTATTAAATTACCAATGTAACTGTGGCAAAAATCTCAAAATATCTGGACATTGGGGGCGCTCTTCAAAGAGACCGTGCCGTTATTGCTTTAATTAAGATCAATGGCAAACAAAACTGCCATAATTGGCCACCTCACTTTGACCCATTAGGATTCAACACAAAAGATAAATATGGCTGAATATAGTCCTTTCACATAAGGAATTTTGCATATCTGATTTACCGTTTCAGCTGATAAGCAATTATGCATATTTATAACTCATTTGCATACCTCAGTCTGAATATATCACACACTTTCAAAGTGAAAAAAAGATGCGCACCATGATAGGCTTTCCATGCGGGTGAAGGCATTTGCATATCCAATCTATCAGTGTTAAAAATATAGCAATTATGCTGATTTTTTGCAATATTAATTAGCTCATTTGAATACTTAATTTTGCCGATATAACACCCAAAATCTAATCAGGTCGAGACTCTTCAGCTCGCTTCCTCATGCACCAAGTTACATCATTTACACCTTACAGAACCAAGATAACTTATACACAAGCTCTTATGGGACAATGTTTCTTAAATATCCAATAGATATTTAATTAGGCATATTTTATGCCCCAAATCTGTAGAGGTCGAGACTCATCACCCACGTCCTCCACCAAGTGACATTATCGTAAGTCCCCCCCCCCCCCTTGCAGAACTCCAAATAAACCTGAAACACAAACATATCCAATGTACCATTTTAAAATACAGCAATTTGCATATTTAATTAATCAATGCATCAAAGAATGCCTTTAATTGGCCCACAGGCACTTTGCCCCAATTATGATTCACACACAAAAGTATGGCTATTCGTCTTTCATGAAGCTAAGGAATTTTGTATATCTGATTACCAATTTGAGCGATACAATGGCAAATAGTCATATTTTCTCTGTCATTTGCATACTTAAGTCACCATATATCTCGCACTTCAAAGGAAAGAAGTGTCGCACCATGTCAGGCTTCAATGCAATGAGGAATTTGCCGGTTATGTACTGTTCCAAAAGTATAGTGATTACGCTAATTTTTGCATATTAATAGCTCATTTGCTTAAGAATTTGCTCGAAATTGCTCAAAAATCTAATTAGGTCGAGACACTCTCCAGCACACTCCCTTCCACCAAGTTACATCATGATAAGTCTTACAGAACTCCAGATAACTTGTACAAGCCTTGTGGGAAAAACTTTTAAATTATTGAAAAGTAGTTACTTAAATAGGCATATTTATGCCCAAAAATCTAATAAGGTCGAGACCATCAACCCGCTTGTTTCCACCAAGTTAAACATCGTAGCCTTACAGACTCCAGATAAAAATTGACACAAGCAGTTACACCGAAAGACATACAGATGGAGGACAGACAGACAGAAAAGTGATTACAAGTCTCTGCCGAACAAATTCCAGGCGAGACAAAAATAGGTTCTTGACCCAATATAGGATTCCTGATTTTGAACCCACCTTTTCTTCACCTCTGCAAAGTTGACCTATATCAACCTTTCCCTTGGTATGTGACCTTTAACCTACCATGACATGCAAGGGTCTATGGGTGACCTATGACCTGAGTTTAGTGGCATTTTCAGCATGTTTTATAAACTTTATTTCATATGAAACTTTGACCTTGGTATGTGACCCTTGACTCATCATATTAGGTTTGCAAGGTTTGGCTTCTATTGACCCAAGTCTTAGCAAATGGGCCTTTTAATTATCGAATGAGAAACAGAAACCTTTGAAAACATGGGAAGATGGCCATCCAAAAAATTGAGGACTGGTGAGTGCCTCCTGCAAAATCCTTGCAAAAATGACCACGTTGCATGTACATAATTTTACGGATTGAACTTGAATGACCCGATGAACGCAGTGACACACCCCCCCCCATAACCCCACCAAGTTTCATGGGCCACATCGTTCATGCAAGTTTACCCAATTTGACCGTAGTGGCACCTTGAATAAGGCTTCAAAATCTTGCAAGAGACTGGATGAAATTAACCTCTGAGTTTCATGACCAGCAACAAGTTTTACTAATTTTAACCTTAGATGACCTCTGATGAACCGGGGGGGGGGCCTTCAAATCCAGTGGGGTAGTGGATTCACCAGCTGCAAAATTATTGTGATTTCCAATAATGGTCATTTAGATTTAAATATTTGTGAACAGGGACGAGCCTGTAGTCAAGTCTGTGTGTGGCCGTTCAAATGATTGTCCACCAAGTTTCCATCAAATACTCTACAGCTGGCAAATAACTTGAAAGCTTGCAAATTCCCTGTTAACTAATATAACGATGATATAGTGCATGCCGTGATCTTGACTTCACCAAAAAAACATATAAATATAAGAAAGGATACATGAAAACAAAAACCAGAAAATACAACAAAATTTAATACAGGTAGGTTGTTAAACCTTGTTTGAAAGATGAGCTGTGGGGGCTGACCTAATGGCAGTGGTAATTGATTCCAGAGAGTTGGTCCTTAGACACTAAAAGAGCCATCACCTGTCCTTCATCTAATACGTGGGATACGAGGTGAGAATTGTCCATACTTGATCGGAGGCCTTCAACTTGATGGAATATAATGGTGATACAAGCTTGAAGATAGGTGACAGACCATTCAGTACCTTGGAGTTGTACCGTGTGTCCCAAAATAACGCAACACTTGGTGGCAGGCGCCATAAGTTTTGAACAAAAAGCACGTGATTCCTTATTCTTCGTTGTAGGTAAGATTGGGACTGTTAGCTAATTCCCTGAAAAGTTCATAAAGGCGAATTAAATATTATAAAGATATAACCCCAGAAATCAAGTAACCGGCAGGACCATTTAACACAAATACGCACTGTAGGTTTTGCGCCCAGAACCACCAATATGAATCCTAAGTCCACTACCATTTCATTTTTAAAAAGACAGCTACTGCACAGAGACGAACAAATAAATGTTTCCATTGGTAAGAACAGCTAAAACATGCATTTTAACACACTTAAACATCGAATTAGGAATGTATGACTCAAAAATCTTCGTATTGTCCAAATAAGACAACAGTGGATTAGGCTAATCATTCATAATAATTGTGTGACGGCGCACAAAGAGTTATCTTACCCAAAAGTTAAGACAGAATGATATACTGGTTAATTATTGTTAAAGAGTTTTGTGTGAAATCATAGGTTTTACTTTCATACAGTTGGAATGTAGCATTCTCAATAACAATAACATGTAAAAAACCAATAAAATATCGGGGACAAGCAAGTTGCAGCTCAACGTGTTTATCATTCATGTAATGTGGGTTGTCTCGACTTGTAATGTTTATATCGTCTTGATAGGTATTTTATCACCAATAAATTAATGTTTTTTATGTTTTTTGGTTTTTTTAATTTATGTTAATGCATTCATTTGCCAAGAGAAGTTGTTCAGCAAGAAATTTGGGCAAGAAAATAAATGTTAATTGATAGCAATTCAATATTGTATTTGCCAATTCGGTTCTTCTTGCCAGTCTTTGAAGTTACCAGCTCCTCATTGTGGAAAAGGGGTCCGCGGGGTACTTGATGTTGAGGTACAATCTTAAAAAAACTATTGCCTCTACCGTTGAACTTTCAGGGACTTAGTTAAACAGTCCCACCTTACCTTACAACAAAGAATAGTAGTCACATGCTTTGGTCGAAACTTATGGCGCTTGCCACAAAGTGTTGTCGTTTTTTTTGGGGACATACATGAATTCAATACGTTTGTTCAATGGGTAAACCAGTGTAAAGAATTAACAAAGGGGATGTGAATGGTAGAGGGAAATTGGAAAAAAATATGCGGGCCGCACGGTTTTGTAGGTGCTGTAGACGAGCAACATCTTTTTTCTGCAACAAGAAAGAAGTGCATTACCATAGTCAACTTTGATAAAACAGGTGCCCGCATAGCATTAGAACTTGAATCTTGATTGATGAAACGACGAATTCTAGCCAAGTTCCACATAGAAAGTTAACAGTTTTGCACAGAGAGTTGAACATGATCTGACATGGTCATAGTGAGCAAATGGCTAATGCCCAAGTTTATGGTAGGAGATGGTATTTATTTCAGCAGACACAATCTTCATCTGATGTCAGAGAGTATGGTTCATATTGTATGGAGAAGCTGCAATGAAGAACTCAGTCTTAGAGTCATTGAGTTTGAGCCAAAACACGAAGCTCATACACACAAAGATGCCGTTTAAAGCTGGCACATGAGCATCACCTAGGGACAGTGGGCGTTAAAAGGGCAAGTAAATTTAACTCATCTGCATTTACATGTGATACTTGCCCATGATAACGAATTATAGGGGAAAAGATGTTGGGAAATGATTCTATGGGCCAATGATGACCCTGTGGCAAACCACAATCTAAGCCATATTTTTAGACATTAAAAACACCTACGAAACTCTAAAAATACGGTCGTTAGGTAAAGAAATGAAAACATTTAAGGGCGTGCCTTTGATACCAAAGCCGTGCTCCAGACGTTGCAGCAGGATGTCATGACGATGGTATCAAAGCAGCAGAGAGATCAAGAATATTAAACAAAAAGCTTTGTTATCAGCCAGGCTTGGGTGATATCATTTCTTACTTGAGAATGCAGTTCATACTATGCTGATTTAAAAATGAATAAAATTATGCAAATAAGCATGGAAGGGGTGTTTGAAACCAACATAAGGCATTGCAATGTGCCTATACTGTACTGTAATAAACAAATTGTCAGTCATTAGGATAAAAAGTGTTCAATAGTTTAAGGACAAAAAAAATTTCATTATATATGATAAACAATCCTCAAGACATGTACTAGTTGCTTTGTGGACTAAAATGAGTGTAAAATTCAGGGGTTTTTTTTGTTAGGAATAAGATTTTGTTGGATCACATGACCATAATTGAGGCTGAAATTTCCCCAAGATGGCACATTTGTGGGATTGACTCAATACACCTTTAAGAACACATTTACCCTACCCCAATAAATTCTTATCACCGTGCAATTCTACAGATTTAGAAATAACTTGATCACAGAGGTTGTATTTTTACATGTACGAACCACAAACAGAGACAGACAGAACAAGAGATTACTTGTCTCCTAATCAGAACAACAGTTCAGGTTAAAACAAAGAGCCACACAAAAAATCATAAATCAGAATCTTTCAATGCATTTTTATTTCAGAGAGAAATGCTGTAAATCGTACTAAAAGAAAACCCACAAAATAAGAAATGTTGAAAACAGGCGTGTTGCAAGTTTGTCGTTCTGAAGTGCAAAAGCACTTTCTGAGGAAAAAGTCAATCCACGAGAATATTTCGACGGTTATTGAACAAGTACAAGAGAAAACCGCAAACCTTGTTGTTAACTTGGCTGCCTAAGTAAAATCATCCCATAGAAACCACGCTTTGAATTCTTTTGTGCATGACAGAAATTAACTAAATCATCATCTCATAATGAAGACGGCGTATAGTGTGCTTAATCACTTCAGTATGATTTAAAATGGTACGATTCCCAAAATGCAAAAAAACGGGTTCGCAAAAAATTGGGGGCGCTTCTTTCTGGAAGATCCCATGGCTCTTTAACACCAGCTGAAGCTACTTTAATTGAATAGACTACGGGCTACTGACCCCCTGCACCCCCCCGGGGGGATTTTTGGAGACAACCATTTTGTGACAGCTTATACCATAAGCAACTGAAGTCAGGTGTCTGCAAAAAAAATCCCACCCTGGGTTTTAAACGGTTGAGGGCGCTTTTTCAAAATGCTGCCAAAATGCAAACCACCTCCTTCGGGAGAGAATACCAACATGCTAGAAACAACACAGAAAAATCACATACACTTATTTTGGCTACCAGGATAGCTATCGATCCTCCTCTTTCCATTGGATACCAAAATGAGTACCAATATGCTTGTATTACGTCACCAATGACGTCATAAAGGTTTGCATGAGTAGCAAAAGTGTCAATTTCAATTAGACACACATAGGGGAAAATTCAATTTGTTGCCAAAAATGTTAGGTATATATCCAATTTTTCATGCGGTTTTTTGGCTAATACTGGAGGAAAATGACTTGTTTATAAAATTGAGAGCATTTTAGTGCTATCATAATGTTTTTGAGCCTAAAATTGCGAAAATATCAATTTCCACCCTATAATCAGACATGTTATTTTCATTAACTTTCCTCGACATCTGACTCATCAGTGACGTTCATAATAGGGGATGTTGTTACTTATTTGATACCAATGGAAAGAATAAAAACTCAAGCTACCCTTGGGTACCAAAGTTACAGGATTCGGATGTCAGTAACGGAAATCACGGGGGGTGTGGGTCGGGACGTTGTTACAAAAATGACTCGTAGACGGTCACACGTACAAATATACTCGATGGCCTTCCTAAGCCTTGGAAGACGACTGATGTGCCAGAGCACTTGTATGAGAGTTTGTTGAGGATGCACATCCATAGTGCCAATTATCAAGCCCTGATTTGGTACCAGGCAGACGTGGGCAGAGCCAGAAATTCCTCCACCAGATGATCATGGTTGGAAATTAAATGATGGTGCACTAGATACAAGTGGGCCTCAGGAGAGAGTTGATGCCACAAGCGTTGTTTGAAGAGGAAGAATATCTGATACAGAAGCCGGACAATTAAGATATGACTCTAAGAAGAGGAGGAGGGAAAGAGAAGATAATTTCTGAATCAAGGAGCTGCATTTAAGCTCGGTTTATTCCAAGGAAACAGCATTGCTTTAAAAGATCGGCCAATGAACCATACAAAGATTATGAAATTGGAAATTATCTTATCTGTATCCAAGCAACAGTGTTCTCAAATGTGATCTAGCCAGGGTGGGTACAATGTCTGGCGGCTTCACTGTATTCCGCAGTTCCTGGTTCTGTGCATTGTTGCACCAAATTGGGCAGACAAGAGAGCTCCAGTTGTCATGACTGCTTCCAGGTAGACTCACTATGCAAGGAAAACCTTGATCGGCCGATTGTCTGGATCTCAATCAAGCTGAGACACCGCCACTCAGCACACGAGAAGCCAGCCCCAGGTGGAAGACGCTCACCAGGCTCAATACCAATAGATGCCACTGGTTGACAGCAAGTCTTTCTTTCCACAAGCCACTCCCAAACTCCTTAGCGGAATATTCATAAGGACCGGACTGGCTAATTAACTACCCGGGACCTAAGGCGGTCGCAGCCGACCCTCTGTCCACGCACAGGGCGCTCCATACCTGATACTTGGCAGCTATGCCCATGCATGCTACGCTGCTTCATGTATAAGTTGTCCGCTGGAGCTTGCCGAAGACACCCCGCGACAACCGGCAGGAGGCATCCAACGACGGGTCAGGCTTCTGGGCTGAACCCCCCAATACAGGGAAAGCATACTCCACACATGCGCACACATGGCAAGCGCCGTCGATTCTCAGGGGCATACGGGCATACAGGGTTAGGTAATGGGAAAGCCCCTTGTTGGGGTTCAGGGGCAGAGACCCCGGACGCTCTGAGTTTAAATGTTCGAGTACTTTCGGAGGAAGGGGGTTATGTTTTCTTGAAAGCAGATGAAACTATGCGCGAACGTTGCGGGGGTCCAAGGGCGGAGCCCCCAGAAGCTCTTGGGTTTTAGCATGTTCAGTGCATCCGGAGAGCTCTAGGTTATCTCCACAATCAGAAAAGATGATGAACTATACTGCCCCTGGCGGGTCCAGGGTTCGGAGCCTGTGGAAGCTCTTGAGTTAAATAGCATGTTTGAGTGCCTTCGGAGAGATCTCAGTAATATCTCAGTTCTTGACAGCAGATGAAAACTATTACTGCCCCTGGCGGGTGGCGGGTGTAAGGTGAGGAACCCGGAACCTATCAGTTTAGTGTGTTTGAGTTCCTCGGAGGATCTCATTTATATCAATTATTTTTTCTTGAAAAGTATAATGCTGTGACAATAACACAAAACTCACAACAACGGTATTTTTTCTTTTTCTTTTTCCAAAACACATTTCAGCGCCCCTTGAGGTGGTGTCCAGGGGGCAGGGGCAGTTCCCCCTCCCCTGCCCTCCCGAGCTACGCCACTGCTTCCGATGTGGGTCTTATAAGAGAGTGGTCCAAGGTGCCGACTCTAAGTAACAGACTATCACCGTGCTCCAGGGGCGCTCCAAACCAGGTCACTCAAAGGTGACGCCTGGCATGGCCGCGCAGACGGAAAGCAATAAAAATGTGCCCCGGATGGACTTGCGCGCTTATGGGTCTCCTCACAAATAAGGGGCGAGCCATCTAAAGGCCCTTTGAGTTCTCCCCTTGACATCTGCATCCTGTGCGCCAATTCCAAGATTGTCTTTAGACAAAACGACAGGCTCCGCACTCTCAGGCGATCGCAGGCATAGATGCGAACAAGAGAGGACATGAGACGCTCCCCGGGGCATTTCCACCCTGAGCCCACATAGACCACAACCAAGCACCTGTGTGTTGACGTATATTATATTCTAACAACAACAACTTATGTGGGAAGCGTTTGGTTGAGTATCTCGGTAACACTCCTTGAATGAAGCTCTGTAAGCAGGCGTAGGAAGAAAGCTGTGACTCACTTAGTAACCATCTGTCAATACATCAAGACTCAAGAAACCATGGTTATGCGGTTTCATGTGATCAGTGATTAAGGCGGGCTGTGGTTGTGGTTCTGTGGGTTAGTAAGTCATAGAACCATTTTTACATAAAGCCGCCCTCTATATATACACTTGAAGGATAACTACTTTATTTTAAGTT
>JAMKCH010014073.1:0-25957 GCA_023653785.1 Ophioderma brevispina | reverse complement strand
TTTCGGGAGTGCGCCGGAGAAATTGGAAAGATGTGTTTATGGAACATGCATAACCCAATGTAAAGTTAGCCTACATATGCCCTATGCATAGAACCAATACACATCCCACACACACAATTAGGTATGCATCATAATTATGATTTACTGGGCTGCTATGTCGAAGGTGCTTGGTTTACTGATCGATACTTTGCATGACCCCGCCCCCCCCCCCATCAAAAAAAAAAAAAAAAATCAGCATAACCCTATTTGTCAGTAAAAATCAGGTCTAATCCAATGTTTGTACTCACCGGACCCCAATAACCCACCCAAACCTAATCCTAACCCTAATCTTAACCCTATAGGTCCATTGTAGTGGCCACTTACAAACTATTGGCAGACATCTTCCATAGCAAGTGTGAGAGCGCACGCAAGACATCCCTATTTCGGGTATAGGGATTTTGTACACACTAGTGATTTCCTCAGCGCATAATTTTGGGCCGTTACATTAAACTCACAAATAAACACTTATGTTAAAGTGCTGATTCCTTAGCTTTCTTAACATAACAAATTCATTTAGTAACACGTCACTTTTACAGTAGTTAACATTCACAGTTTTTAAACATGTATCCTATCAAAAATCAATGGCGATATCCATTGACAAGATTTTTATCTAGTTTCATTCCTTTATAGTGTCGTTAGGCTTCTGTTCATAAATTAACTAGACTTATCGATTTTCTTAGATTCTAAGCTTTCGTATATACCTTATTGTCCCAAAACATCTTCAAAAGCAATAGGTACCCTTTGGGCCTCCAAACCACCATACGTTTAGATTGTAAGCATACACTGCATTATTTCCCGGTCCGGTAATAATATTTTGTAATGGGATAGTCATATGATAGAGGGCGCTCTAAGGGTAAAAGCTATCATCAGACTTGTTTTGAATTGTAAGATAGTGTTAAAAAACACTAAAAATAGCGTTACACCCAATTAAAAATAGTCTTACATCTCAGATCAAAAAGAAACCACAAAGCGAACACAGCCAAAGCTTACTTAACGGCATTTAAAAACAAAAAAGAAGTTTAATACATAACCTTCTGATTGGATTTCACTGGTCAAAATTGAAAATTCAATTTTTTGGCGGCATATAAAATTTTGAGAAAAGTCCATTTAAAGATGTATGTTTCGCGCACTTAAGGCAATTTGCGGTGGGGCTTAGGCCCAAGGCTCTTAAGGAGAATTGCAGCCTGTCGTTACTAAATCAAGAAAACGTACGTCCTACATCCTACATTGCCTTGCTTGGGTCAATCCAACATGAGTCCTTCCAACAACGCAATGAAACTGGCCGCTTTGGCACCGTGCTCATTGTGTGCGATTGAGGAGGGCGCTCGCGACCCAGGCTAAATAGTTCCGGTGGAAAAATATGTGATAACCTCTCACTCAAAGTATATTCATTCACGCTGTCTTCATAATGTCATATACCGCTGATGTTTTGGATTGAACGAATAATTTCGGCGTCAAATTGTAGCTGAGAAGGGTGCAGATTACGACTATCTTTGTAAACGTGAGCCAAACCAAGGATTTTTAGATGGGAAAATAGGGCGGTCGGTGCACGCCTCGTAATGAGCTCTCACACGAGATTGATGAAAGTACGGAACACACACTTGCTTCGAATGACATCTTTAATGATCTAAATATCGCCTTGGCGATTATCCAATCAGGCCGTTTTTTGCGCTCTGTAGCGCATTTTGCAGACTGATTTACTAAGTGCCAAAGAGCACCAGAAGCCTAGTCAAAGTAACGTGTGTTTTGGGAAACTTTTCGGAGGATTGTTGCTTCGGAAATGCCATGGTCAAAATTCGGCTATTTTGCCTTTTCTTATTATTGACGAGTTGGTGCTAAAATGCCCCTTGGTTTTCTGATTGAGATTAATGATGCCCAGAAGGCAAGGCAAGGTCATTCAATCTCATGGCCCGTTATATGTATGCATTTTGACCATTGACTGTGTCCTGAGTAAATGAGAACATGGCATGTATGTTGTAAAGCTATTGACCAAACAATCCGGTCAGCTAAGTAAACAAATACTTGTTATTGCAATTGGACACAGTGGGGTGGCAATAAAATTGAACTTTCGCATTTCCGTTATATGCATCTGTATTATAACGTACACGTACACGTGACCCTCACCGCTGACCCCAACCCTAATGCGTAATCATAAGCCGCACATTCTTAACCCTAAGTTAACCAAAACTCTTAACACTGACCCTCATTCTAACCCTAACTCCTAAATCTAATTCTTAAACTGTTAACCCTAACCAGGTAGTTCTAGCCGCACCTTGACGTGTGTGCGAGAGAGTGCGCGCCCGAAAAAGATAGACACGGTTGGTGTGTGTGAACACGAGTGGTGCGTGTTTGCATGTGCGTGTGTGTGTCGGTTATGGCACCGTACGTTTGTGTGTGTGTGTGTGTGTGTATAGTGTTGAATGAGCTGCGCATCAATCTAGAAAGCCTTGTCCCAGCACGCGACTGGTTTAGGTGTGTTCTTTCATGTGCGTGCGCTTGTGTGTTTTGTGTGTGTTTTCAAGTGCGCGTGGCTGTGTTTGTGCTTGTGTGATTGTGAGTGTGTTGGGAGTTGTTTTGTAGGTGGTTTATGTCTGTAGGTGGGGGTGTGCATATTGTGCGTAGTGTGATTGTGATTGTGTGTGGTAGTTTATGTGTTTAAGTCTGTTTTGTATTTATAGTGTTTGTGAGTGTGTTTGTGAGTGTGGTGTATGTGTGTGCGTGTGTTCAGATTGCTTGTAATGTAACGTGCTGGGCGCATGTGTTGTCTGCGTGCATGTCTGTGCGTGTGTAGATTGGCTTGCATGTGCAATGTGTTGACTACGTGGCACGTGTTTTGTGTCGTGCGTGGATGTGGGTGGTGTGTTTGTGCGGTGTGAAATTGTTATTTGTATGTAGGTGCTTGTGTGAATTCATGTCTGTGGTCACGTGTGGCTTTGTATGTGGCGTTTTGTGGGTTGGTTTGTATGTGCGTGTTTGTGTGTGCGTGAGTGCTTTTATGTCTGTGGTGCGTGTGCTAGATAGATTTCATGTGCGTGCGCATGTGGTTGCTACGTGTCCGGTTTGGTGCGTGCGTAATGTGGGTGTGTGTTTGCGTGTGTGTTATTGTTTTTTGGTTATAGGTTCGTATGTGATTGTGTGCGTGTGTTGAGTTCATGTCTGTTAGGTGCGTGTGGTGGAGATTGCTTCATGTGCGTGCCTGTGCACGTGTGGGTGTCTTCTTTCACGTTGCGGTTTGATTCGTGTTTCGGTGTTTGTAGGTGCACGTGCGATTATAATTGGTTTAGATGTCTGTAGGTGCGTGTTGAATTCATTTCGCGTGGGTGCACGTGGGGTCTTTGTATGTGCGTGTTTGTGTGTCTGGGTTTTAAATGGTGCGTGTTTGTGTGTGCGTGAGTGCGTTTATGGCTGTAGGTGGGCGTGTGTAGATAGATACATGTGCGTGCCGCATGTGGTTGACGTGCGGCACCGGTGTGTTTGTGCGTGTCTGAATGTGGGTTGTGTGTTTGTGTCTTTGGTGATTGTTTTTGTCTCTAGGTGCGTATGTGATTGTGTGCGTGTGCGTGGAGTTCTGTCTGTAGGTGCGTGTTTGAGATTGGCTTGCATGTGTCGTGCTGTCACGTGTGGATGTCTCTCTTCCGTGCGTTTGTTTTTGCGTGTTTCTGTGTTTGTATGTTCACTGCGATTATATTGTGTTTATTTCTGGCCGGTGCTGTGTGAATTCCATGGTCTGTGGTTGCACGTGTGGCTTTTGTATGTGCGTGTTGTTCTGGTTTTGTAAATTGGCGTGTTTGTGTGTTCGTGAGTAATGCGTTTATGTCTGTAAGGTTGCGTGTGCTAGATAAATTTTACATGTTCTTGCGCATGTGTTGACTTCGGCGTGCTACGTGTGTTTGTGGCGTGTCTGAAGGTGGGTGTGTGTTTGTGCGTGTGTGATTGTTTTTGTCTCTAGGTGCGTATTTGATTGTGTGTGCGTGTGTGTGAGATTCATGTCTGTATGTGCGTGTGTGAGATTGCTTGCATGTGCGTGCGCGTGTGCATGTGGAATGTCTACCCCTTCACGTGCGTTGTATGTTCGTGTTTCTGTGTTGGGGTTGCGCGTGGCTATTATAGTGTGTTTAGGTCTGTTAGGTTCGTGTGTGAATTCGTGTATGTAGGTGCGCGCGTGAGATTGTATGTGCATGTTGTGCATGTGTGGTTGTCTGCATACATGTGGGCTTGTCTGTGCGTGTTTGTGCGCGCGTTTATGTCTATAGGTGCGTGTGTTAGATGCTTGCATTTGCGTACGCATGTGGATGACTGCATGCACGTGTGTTGTGCTGGTGAATGTGGGTGTGTGTTTGGTGTTGTGTTTATGTCCCTTTAGGTATGCGTATGTGATTGTGTTCGTGTGTGAGTATGTTCTGTAGGTGCGTGTGTAGATTGCTTGCAATGTGCGTGCTGCTGCACCGTGGTGGTTGTCTCCGTGCCCGTGCGTTGGTATGTGTGCGTGTGAGATTGTATGTGCATGCTGTTCACGTTCGGTTGTCTGCGTGCATGTGGGTTTTTTGTCCGTGTGTGGCGTTTATGTCTGTAGGTGCGTGTTGTTTGTTTATGGGTCTGTAGGGGCGTGTGTGATTGTTGTGTGTGCTCATGTCTGTAGGGCGCGTGGTGATATTGTCTTGTTATGTTCGTTAGCTGTACCACGGTGTCGTCTCCGTGCAACTGTGGCGTTGGATGTGCTGTTTCTGTGTGTTTGTACCGGCGATTATAAGTGTGTTTATTTCGTAGGTTGCGTGTGTGAATTCACATGTCGTAGGTGCGTTTGTGAATTTTATGTGCGCAGGGCTGTCACCGTGTGTTGTCTGCATGCATTTGGGTTTGTATGTGATGTGTTGTTATACGTGTTGTGCGTATGTGCTTTAAGTCTGTAGTTGCGTGTGTTAGATTGCTTGCATGTTCGTGTTGTGCGCTTGTGGTTGCCTGTGTGCTACAGTGTTTTGTGTGTGTGTTTGTATGTATGTGTGTTTTTTGTGCGTGTGGTGATTGTGTGTGTGTGTGTTGTGTATGTTGCCCGCGCGATCTGTGCGCGCCCCAGTGATCGTGTGAATGATGAACTGACCTAAATCTAGAAACGTGTTCCACACCGACTGGGACTTACATGTGCGGTGTGTAACCTGTATGTGCGACTGATTGTGTGGTGCTTTTTTTGTGTAGGTTTGTACTCGAGTGTGTGCTTGGGTATGTGCCTGTTATTGTGCAAGTGTGAGTTTGCGTACGTGTGCGATTGTGTTTTGTGCGTGATGGGAGCGTTTGTTTATTTCTGTATGTGTGCGTTTTGTCCGTGTGAGCGCGCGTGTGTATTGTGTGTGTGTGTGTGAATTTATGTCTGTATGTGCACGTGTGTTAGTGTGTACGTTTGTTACGGTTTGTGCGTCTAGTGTGTGCGTCTTCTGTAGTGCGTCCTGTGTATGTATGTGCGTGTGTGTGTGTTTGCGTGCGTGCGAATGAGCTGGCCCTGAATCTATATGCCGCTCACCGACTGAGATATTTAAGGAAATGTGTCCTCAACAACCTACAAGTGACTGGAATATACACCTCCATTCATGGAGTCAGTTAAGCCCCTGACTTGAAAACCTCAAAAAACACGCCCCACCCGATCCACTTTGATCCAGATTGCCTGACCGGTATCTTCATTACAAAACTATTGCAAGACATCTTCCATACAAGTGTGATAGAGCACGCAAGAAGCACATTTTTCGGGTAAGGGATTTTGTAACACACTAGTGATTTCCTCAGCTCTTAATTATTGCCGTGACTTAAACCTCACATATAAACAACTTATGTTAAAGTCTTGATTCCTTAGCTTTCTTAACCATACCAAATCATTTAGAACCAGTCACTTTTACAATAGGTACCTGTCCATAGTTTACATGTCCTCCTATCAAAAATCACTGGGCGATATCCATGACAGATTTTTATATCTAGTTTCAGTCTTTATATTGTCGTTGAGGAATTCTGTTCATACAGATAAACTAGACTGATCGATTTCTTAGATTCTTTAGCTTTCTGGATGATAGCCTTATTTGTCCTCAAAACATCTCCAAAACCAATAGTAAGCCTTTGCTCCAAACCACCATACGTTTAGATTGTAGCAATACAAGCCTTATGTCCTCGGGCACGGTAATATCAGTTTGTAATGAACGGAGTCATGCTGAAATTTCGGGCATGTCAGACGAGTCATTATCAAGCTTTTGCATTTCACATTTAACGAATCACCCCTCCCTGCCGACGACCAATGTTTCCCCCCCCCAAAAAAAAACGACGTAAAGGTTCCCTGTACTAGTCCTATAGGATAGGCCCTATAACCCCACCCTAAACCTAACCAGTTTTGCAACCGGCCTAATAGCCCTCCTCAATAAAGGGACCTTTACATGGGAGCCATATGTAGATCAATGCTATAACGTAAACGTATACATTCTTATGCCGAATTCCGGCTACCACCTTGCTTATGGGGTCTATGTGGGTGCTTTTGGCGTTACAAGATCCGTTTTACGTCTACTATTACATACATGCTTGTTCCTAAGGGCCAAAAGCCGATTCTATGAGTTTCATTGTAAATTGTCATGG
This sequence comes from Ophioderma brevispina, assembly GCA_023653785.1. NCBI lineage: Eukaryota > Metazoa > Echinodermata > Ophiuroidea > Amphilepidida > Ophiodermatidae > Ophioderma > Ophioderma brevispina. Next base: position 19,312 of record JAMKCH010014073.1, on the reverse strand, counting down.
CGGTAAACACGTGCTCAACACACCAACAGCACGTTATTTTCCACTTCCTTCTCTGCCGAAGCCCCGGTACTTCTGCGGCACTGCCTGACAGTAGGTAATATTCGGCAACCGGTATTTCGGGCAGCCGGGTATTCGGCCGATCAACCATGTTTCGAGTTTACGCTCTCCATACCTCAAGTTACATCTTCGCATATCCCCCGCGAGAATACAGCCGCCAGGCGAGATTTACAAACCGAAGCCCGACGAGAAGCGGTTTTGGGTTTTCAGACTATTTTGATCACCAATCAAGGTAGTTTTTGTGAGGGCAAAATGGGACAAAACACTTCCAGATTTGATGTTTGGAAGGTCAAATCCCCTCTCGCCGGGGGGTCCCCCCCAGCTACGCCCTGAACAACATTGGATTCCCCCCGTAATCAGGCACAGTCCTAACAATACTGGGCCGTGTATATTATGCTGGGTAGACTTTGTGGCCGCCTTTTCCGTGTAAACAAGTTGTAACGAAATGAAACTTTATCCATGTCATTTAACTATTAAATGAGACGGCAAAATCATGTAAGAATTGGTTCAAAACATCAATTACAACTTCTTTTCTTTTCTGTAATTCTCACTCACTTTTACTTCTTGACCATGGTTTTCAAATTAAAATTGGTACAAGCCGTGCTTTGTTTTGGACTTTATTTTTAGTAGGCAATTTTCACGTATCAGATCATGTAGATATCGTGTAAATGTACCGTACTGACACGGAGCTTGGGATTGAGCCAGAATCTTGCAGTGTTCTTCCCCAATCCGCTCCATTCTTTCAATTCTGTTGTGATCTCACAACAGCATTTCCGAATCTTGAAGTAAATCTATAATCGATCTTATGTAGTCGTTCATTTCGGTAGCCTTTGATGTGGCTAACAGAATATAATAGGATAAATTAATTCAAAATACTGCGACAGAAGGTTCATCTTCCATATCGTCTTTTCACCTTTCACAGCCCCGTCGTACGACAAGTGTGGTGGTGCTTCTCGGCGGGATGTAAATATTCTGACGTTTCTACATTGTCAACTGGCATCATCGTTAACTCGAGGTGTATTGCTGCAAACTCGAAGTGTATTGCCAAAACCTCGAGGTGTATTGATGCAAACTCGAGTGTAATTGCCGCAAACTCGAGGTGCATTGACACAAACTCGGAGTGCATTGCTGCAAACTCGGGGGGGTGGCATTGATCACAAAACTCGTAGTATGTGGCGCTGTAAACTCGCAGCGTGCTTCAAACTTGAGGTTTTTCTCTGCTCTGTGGCGTGCATAGTGCACTGAACCCGCAGGCGTTGTCTTATTGAACACCGTGCAAACGTACATTAAAACACAATAAAACCACAAAAAAATTTTTTAGAATGTTTTACTAGAGTTTGGAAAACAATTTGGATGATGAATGAATGTATGATCCCCAAATGAGTAGCGCCACAGAAAAAAGTTTGCTGTTTGATCTCAACATACAAGTTGCCCCAAATAATCCAATGTAAGTAAAAAACAATCGGGAAACGGAAAAGGGGGCATGTTCTGACCAATCCTCTAAAAAGGGTACATTTTTAAAATGTCATTTTTGGTTCAAGAATAAAATATCGGATGTCATTTTTCTGGAAAATACGATTAGGTGTAGTTGATCAGCAAAATCATAGTACATATTCAACCAAATCATAATATTACTTCAATTGCCATGTTCAATGTTGAGTCTCGATCGTAAGTTGTCGGCATGAACAAGATTGGAACTAAACTTCGCTAGGCCCGCGGATCATGAAAACAGAATCGGCGAATGATTCATAGCGACCTAACTAACCTATATACTAGATATATATATATATTATATTATATATATCTATATATATATATATATCTATAGTATATATATATATAATATATATAGGCGAAAGAAAATTGGTAAAAAAAGCGGGCGTTGCATACTATCGTAAAAGGAACTTGCTGTGAATGGACTCGACCCAAACCCTCTGGTTCGAGTCCCATTCACACCAAGTTCCTTTTACGATAGTATGCAACGCCCCGCTTGTTATCAAGGTCTTTCGCATGTACATTATGGCTAGAACAAAAATCAGATCAGATTCGTGTCAACTACCCATTTCTTACGTTATATATATAATATTATATAATATATTATATATATAGATATATAAGGTAAGAAATGTTGATACCACTTGAACTATAAGGAGAATTGCATTCTTTTGTAGATATAGGAGAAGAAATTAGGATGGCGGGACGTAGCTAATGTAGTAAAAATGTTATTGTCAAGCTTGTCGAGATTACTCTCTTCTTCAGGATCACATCATGAACTTAACTTGTCATAGTAAATGGATGGCACCCACATTTTTGTGGCACCAGAACTACCTTAATCTTTAACACATACCAATCCGGTTTCCCATGCCAGTTTGTTTATGTTGATTACATAACCGCCCTTTATGTTTGCCGGAGACGGAGACAGCATTGTTACTCTGTCTCTACATTCCGCCTTTCTCAGTGCAGTATGTGTATGCATGCGAGTGCAATTAGACCACCCACGTGGACGGCCAAGTTTGTTGGGTTGCAATCCATTTACTATTACAAGTTTAAGTTCATGATGTTGATCCTGAATGAAGAGAGTAATCTCGAAAGCTTGACAATAAACATTTTTACTACATTAGATACGTCCACGACACATCCTAATTTCTTCCTATTATAGATATATATACATAAATATATATATATATATTAATTATTAAAATCAGTTATCTGCAGCAGAACAGGAGTGCTCAATACATACAGTAGAGCATAGACAATTATTTTACACAGATAGATAGGACTCGGACCTGGGTTTCACGCCAACGGGCGATATCAGCCAACTGTTACCTGCACAGTCACGAGATTTTTTACTTCCCTTCGTTTTTACAGGGCTGCGGTGGCTTGTATACATGGGCGACAAGTGAGTAACAAGCTCGGATTTTATTGATCAATTGGTCTTTCATGTGCATGATCTCCAGCTTTTTGCAAACAGAAATTACAAATGCCAGATTGTGCATTTTTTAATTGAGTTTTCACACATATCCATTTGATTTCAAAGTTTTGTTATATGTGATGTTAATCGCCATACATATTTTGATAATCAGTTCTTTCTGATACTATTATTGCGGAATGATTTGGGTGGTTTAATCAGATTTGAATGCTACACCGATAGGCCTATGTAGACCTTACTTGTATCACCTGTCTATACAGTAGGACTTTATATATAATTAATCGGATAAGCACTTCCATGAAGAGGGGCAGGATTCTTTGTGTCTGCGTTGCAGGATTTCTGGGGTGCGTCCTGATTTGCGCGCGCAAGTAAGCGGGAATTATGCGATTTTATGATGGGTTTCATATTAGGCATGCCCAGCTGCTTAGCTTCTTTGATTGTATTTCTGTTGAATATTTGTTAAGAAATGCCCCGTTGGAAGTGCTGTCAATCAACGTTTCAAAAATGATTTCCCAACATTGGTCTTAACGGTTTTGCTATATGGTGGATTAAACTACGTAGTTGTTTTGCTGGGTTGTTTTTGTGTGTTGCGCGATGGCGTGGTTTTTTGTTGTATGTGATATGATATTTGTACCCGCTTGCTTTGAGGGCCTGGTTGTATGTTGGCGGCTTTATTAAAAACCTCTTCCATTGGAAGATAAATCAGAGATAATTTTGCTATTGAAGGTTGGATGTGCTTGAGTACTGATGGGTGGGTGGTTTGATCCTGCGTTGATGTGATGGGGTCATCATTGGGTTTTCTGAATGCCATTGTGACGACCAGTATTGGGAGGTCGAGATTAATTTCTAGATAGTTCACCAGTGTCAAATTTTGCTTGCCCAGTGGATCTTTAGGCCGATGAATTGGAAGCTCCTGATTATGGTGCCTTTCTAGTTTGTCAATTTGCTGCCGGCCCGGTAGCGGCTAGGCCATCAGCACGGTATAGGCCCATCATGCACGCGGCCTAGGTCAGTTTTTAAGATGCTGGAGTATGTATAGGCCCCACTAGTTCTGCTACCTCCGCACCATCGGGCCCCCATGGTTACATTCGAATGCATTTATTGTGTCTTCCTTTATCCATGCTTTTTTTGCCATTGCTATCGACAAGCAGAGATTCTTCGGCATGCTGATTGTGTCGGCTGGCAGTGGAGCTTACATGTGTGTATGTTTTGGCCCAGCTGATGCTGTTTTTGAGGAGTCTTCTGAGATTGAAGGGTAAAATTCCGTTTATTCGAAACTAGAAAATTAAGGTTTTGTTTTTGTTTCCAGATTTTTGAACCGTCTATTACCGAATTGGTAACGGCCCCATTGATTCATCAACTGTCGATTTTTGATCTGATGGGTCGGTTATTAATGCGGTCGCCCGAGAATACCTTGCTGCCATGGGCCTATTTGGGACTTGGTGGGGTTTTATGAGCCTGCATTGTGGTTTGTTTGAAAGTTTTCTTTGTGGTCTTCATTGTTATAATATGGCCCTGGTTTTGTTCAGCTTTGTCAATCCCTTTCGCTGATGTCTAATCTTCTGCGAGGGTGTGGAATTCAGATTCGAATTCGCTCGAGTGTTTTGCTACTGCGCTTTTGTATTTTTGGAGTTATGTTCTCCTTTAACAGTTTACTGTAACATCAGTACTCATTCATACATGTTCCTGTTCGATGAACCTAACCAGGAAACCGGAAACATATGGCTTCAAAACCAATAAGCACCGCCACAGATTGAGGAACTAATCAACTTTGAAAGGAAGTGTCCGAAATGGTTGAGAATTGGAATCATGCAAGTAACATAGCAAATTCAGTCTGTACTCAATAGAGACATAAAAACAATCCAGACATCGGAAAAAGTTGGTTTGCTGAAGCTGACAAACCCGTACTGGTTGAAAATGAGTCTGATGCTTACAGTACGCTGTTTACAGGAGAACAAACCCAAAATACAAAAGCGCAGATAGCAAAACACTCGAGAGCACGATGTCGAAATTCCACACCCCGCAAATAATTAGACAAAATCAAAAATCGAAAATTGAAAACTTAACAAAACCGGCATTTATAACAATGTAAGACCAACACAAAGAAAATTTTCAAAAAAACCCACAATGCAGGCTCATAAACCCCACCAGTCCACAAATAGGCCATGTATGCACGGTATTCCTCAACCTCGCATTAATAACGCATCAGAGCAAAAATCGACGTGAATCAATGGTTGTCATACAATTCGTGGTCCTAGATGGTTCAAAAATCTGGAAAACAACCAAAACCTTAAATTTCTAGTGTTTCGACATAACGGAAATTTTAAACCTTCAATCTCAGAAGAACCTCTCCTCAAAAAACTGCCTCAGCTTGTCCAAAACATACACACATTTAGCTCCATTGAGCACGACACCATCATGCATGCCAGAAGTCTTCTTCTTTTTCGATAGGCAATGGCAAGCATGGATCACTAAGACCAATAAATGGCATTCGATGTAACCATGGGGCCTACGATGGTGCGGAGTACATAACTAGTAGGCCATCTTACATCTCACATCTTAAAAACTGACCTAGGCCTCTTGAATGGCGGGCCTATCCGTGATGGATGGCCTAGCCGCTACCAGGGGCACAGGAAGACAAATTGACAAACTAAGAAAGGACCTAATCAGATCTGCCATCACTCGCCTAAAGATCACTGTGGCAAGCAAATTTGACATCTGTGAACTATCTAGACATTAATCTCGACCTTCAACAAGACCGGTCTTCATAGCCATTCAGAAAACCCAATGAATGACCCCCTATACATCAACTCAGGATCAAACCACCCACCATCAGTACTTCAACCCTCCACCTTCAATAGCGAAACGTATCTCTGATTTATCCTTCCAGTGAAGAGGTTTTTAATAAGCAGCCCCATACATACAACCAGGCCCTCAAAGCAAGCAGTTACATATCATATCACATACAACAAAACCACCCACCCTCGCACCACAAAAAACAACGAAACCCAGAAAAAGAAACTAAACTTGGTTTAATCCACCGTATAGTAAAACACCGTTAGACAATGTTGAAATCATTTTTTGAGGATTTTGAAAGCACTGTCCGGGGCATGTTCTTAAAATATTCAACAGAAATACAATCAAAGTAATCTACGCTGCATGCCTATATTAAACCATCATAAAACCGCATAATTCCCGCGTACTTGCGCGCGCAAATCAAACGGACGCACCGCAGCATCTTGCAACTGAGAAACAAAGAATCCTGCTGCCACCTTCATGGGGAGTGCTTATCCTAGTCATATATAAGGCTACTGTATCAACAGGTGATACAAGTAAGGTCTACATAGGCCTTCTGGGTTACATTCAATCTAGATTATAACCACACAAATCATTCCACAAGTAAGAAGTCTCCGAAAGAAACTGAGTTAATAATAACTTGTATGGCGATTAAATAATACCAAAACTTTTGAAAATCAACTTGGGATATTGTGAAAAAATCAGTACAAAATGCCGACAATCTGGCATTTGTAATTTATGTTTTGCAAGAAAAGCTGGGAGATCCATGCGACATGAAATGAAACACCGCTTGATCAGTCAGAATCCGAGCTTGTTACCACTTGTCGCCATGGATAAAGCCACCAGCCATGATAAAAGAAGGGAAACCGCCGTGCGTGGCAGTTAATAGTTGGCTGATGATCGCCGTGTGGCGTGAAACCAGGGTACCAGCTCTAGCCTGATCTGTTTTAGACCATAATTTTATATATATATAAATATATATATATATCATATCTATAATAATATATATATATATAGGTCAGACGGAAGCTGCGTTAGCACTGGATCAATGTAGATCGTAGAATCCGGTGTTTGGTATGGCTACATTGCTGGATGAGTAAAGATTATGGCCAATATTTCGGGGTTAACACCTTCACAGGTACAAACTACAATACTAAACAACCACAAATTAAATAGATAAAAAGACTAAGATGCATTTTCTATGGTGTCCCCCCCCCCCCAAAACACAACGTGCATAAACACAGCAGCAATGTCCAAGGCACCAGGGGGTATGCAACCAGGGTGTAAAGGAGTCAGTACAGTTTGAGCCAGTCACGCACAACATCTTAAGAGGTCGAAGCGGGGTATGAGTCCATTTGGGTTTTCATGGTTTCGAGCTTGTGAATCAGAGATTTGTGTTGCAGTGTGACGGTCCTGTCTGAGTTACTATATCGTCAGGGTGTTTACATATGACGGAATTTAAAACAAAATAACGAATTTTTGTTCTGAGACATCCGCAGTTGAAAAATCGCAAACTCTGGAGGCCCCGTACACATCCCCACATAGATTCAAAACGATCAAAATCCGATTAAGAAACCAACTTAACAACTGGAAATTGATTTTAAGCTAATATTCATCGAATTCCTTACTTGATAAAATGGGCGTATCCATTGGAACAGGTAACCTATCACATCCGCCACCAAAAAAAAATACGCAAATCGGCGATATGTTCATGACATATGACGGATGTTGAATTTCCATATACTAAAGCGTTATTTTACAGCATCCGGCATATATGAAAACCAGAATCGGCGTTTTCTTTCTTCTGAACATCCGTCAAAACCAACGTCCTTTCATCAATCGCGAATCTGCTCAATTTTGTTTTATTACAATAATGACGGATGTTTGAGTGGAATTGCCGCGTTTCAAACCGCTTTGGAAACTGTAAATTAATACATAAATTTCTACTACTAATATCGATATTTATAATTAATTACATATTTTGCTTGTTCAGTTATAATTTAAGATGATAATTATTTACACAAAAGTTTTGAAAAGCCTTGGTGGGAAATCAAGTATACACTTCTTTTACAGAGGGTTCAACATCCGTCACTATGTAATACACCAAAGCCTCTGTTATGCAACATACGTTAAAATTGCAAAATTTCTAATTAAGATTTGTTTTTGATTTTGTACTCACGTTGTCAGTTATCATTGTTAGTTACTGATATCTTCCATTTCAATTCGCTCAATCAGAAGTGTGGAATCAGTATGACTGTGTTATGGAAAAGCAGATATCGCAGGGATGGACACAATCGACCAAAAGTTTCCTTGGCTTTGGAAGAGGAGCAAATGATCAGGCAAGCGAAACTGCAGTTGACAGAAAGCTGTTGGCTTTTGAGACCTATCTACCAAGGTGGAAAGGCTTTGTAACTACTGGCGGTAGAGATATGAAACCTCTTGAAGCACTGTACGAAGTCGACAGAATTTGTGATAGTCTCAGCCAAGCTAAAGTCAAAGAAAGAAGTGATGGAAACCCATACCTGAAGGCCACAGGTGCTTTCAAGGTGCACGAGGTGGGCCATAATTATGAATGCACTGTAATAATTTTCGGTTTCTGCCTTTCTAATGTTTTGCTTGATAGAGAGCACCCATTAATGTAACTTTGTTTTTATATTATAAAGCTTTTGCTGACCTGTTTGTCGAAGAAGATCGAATCCTATTCACAAGGTTCAGGGGTAGATGTTTACGAGGACGACCCCAAGACCCGTCTGGAATCAGCGATCACTATCTTAGTTCTGATCAAGGACTACAAAGTTCAACTCACTACAAAACTTGAAAGTGATCTTTGGGAAGGTTTGAATTTTCCACGGTACAGTGGAGAAACGATTCCACAGGCAACAACACTAGTTCAAGGAATCAAGAAGGATTTTGCAAACATTGTCAAGTAAGAATACCTTTGTAAACTCAGTTACTTTGTGTAAGTTTGTATCTTTAGAACACGAAATTTTTATGTATCTCACCAGATAATTAGGGCCTATTGTAAAGGTGCAAATATCATTGCTCGCGCCCAGAAAGGGCGCGAGCTATAAGAGATTACATCCAGAGAGACACCTGAGATTTTCGAATGTTGCGAACGAGGCTGAGATAATAACATATTTGAGATGTTTTCAGATACATATATTTGTGACATACTGCTCGATATACAGAGCGCGTGTGGTCTAGCGGAAAAGTGCAGGACTCGTGATCAATAGACCGTGAAAATCGTGAGTTCGAGCCCCACTATGGTCAACGTGTTTGTGTCCCTGGGCAAGACACTTAGTCTCAATTGCCTCGTCCACCCAAGCGAAATCTGGGTAGCTGCTATGGGGAATATTACGATCTAACGGCTGATAGGCTTGTGCGCTTGTAAGGCATGTCTTCGAGCAGCCACCTAAATGAAGCGAAATGATCGTGACGATTTCTTGAAGGCGGCGTAATAATAATTGTGAGGCGCTGTGTGCTTTGTAGAGCGCCATATAAATGCTCCGTTATTATTATTATATTATACAAACAATAACAATCGATAATATTACCAATAATTATGAATATGATTTCAATGCGACTTATTTTTTGATAAAGATAGCATATTAATGGCTGAAAACATTTCGTTATTGTTACGCCGAAAATGCGTGATCACTGAAATGCGTGACCGTCACGCAATTTCGGCAACTGGTGACAGGTGAAATATTCAACGGAGAGTTTGTGCATGCGTGCAGCGTACATTGGACCCCGGATCATGATGATTGACGTGTGGGACTGACCAATCAAGCTGTCTCAGCGGTCGTCCCATTATCAACAAAATAAGAATGATAAAACTAATCCACGGGGAAAATCAAGGCCTTGTGAAATGTGGATCCCCCCGCGATCATTTATGCAAGCAGGTTGTTGATTCCCGGATACAAGCCCTTGATACACTGCTCAGCCTCAGCGCAGGCATTGCTCAGGCAGAGAGCGCCAAGCACACGGGGAAAATCGGTATTACTGTCGAATTCACGTGATTTCGACAAGCTGCTTTAAGGGCGAAATCACGTGATTTCGGCATAAATTTAGTGCCGAAAAAAGCGTGATATCACGGTATTTCGACAGACGGATGCCGAAATCACGCGATTTCGACAGTCACGCATTTTCGGCGTAACAGTTATGAACGAGGATTAGAAAATCACTTGGTGGCGCTATACCTAAAAATCGTCTATGGGCTCAGACGATGGCGGCCAAGACTCTTTCAATATAGCAACTCACCAAACCGAATCAAACAGTAATACAGCCATAATATAAAACACACACCGATTTAGGCGCTTTGATGTGTTCGGTCAAAAGCCCCATTCGTTATTCATACATAAAAAAATAAGAAATAACTAGTGCTTGGCAAACTCAATGTATTTTGTCAATTTATCGTGGTGTTGGGGTATGCCTCAATAGAAATAAGTCAAATAACTCTTACGGTGGGGTTGATTCTTCAGCTCCAAGTTCCAACATCATGTTGTCTTATAACCATGTTGTCTTATAACGTCTCAGCTTGTAACATATCAAAAAATAAGCATTTTTTCGTCAAGATTTCGTCTAAAATTCAATTCAACGCCGCCTGTAAAAGGATTTTATCAGAAATACCAGCCTGAGAACAACAGTTTCAACCAGCCGGTTTATTGTACACCAAGCCCGTGCGCGAGTTCACATTATATGGCTTATGTCTTGTAATTTTAGGGTTTAAGAATCCAGTCCATCAGAAATAATACCGTCAATACTATTCAAATGAATTTGTATACGACGTCGGCACTATTCTGAAATATGATGTTGGTATTGTTCAGTTTAAACATCATTAATGGTAAATCTTTGACTTTCTAGCACCTGTACACTACCTATATTAGGTCTACTGCAGGCAGGAAATTTAAATGTAATGGTGGTCTGACCTCCAATAACTGCAACAGAAGCAATGTAGTGTAGTGTAAATGATGGGAAAATAAAAAATCAACAATCTAGATGTATGAATAGAGAGGAACATGCATAATGGAGGGGCAAGGTTTGTACGAGGAAATATGTAAAGTAGGTATATTTGTACTAAAATCTATGCCAATATTTTGGACACATCCGAAATTTTATCATACTTGTAGTTGAAAGCATCATCAATAATACACGCCTGCAGAAAAAATTAAACAAAATAAATAAAAAATAATTAAAAAAAATAAAACGAGAAATCGGAACAGGCGTGATGCGCCAAACTGCAATTACGTGCATACATTGGGCGTTCTGATTGATTTTTAGGGAACAATAAATGAATATAGTTTATGGAGTCAAGGATACCATTATTTCCAAAATGTATACATTTCAGACAATGTCAGCTTGCAAAATGTCAATTTCTTTGCTGAACATAGGATAGGTTGAAACATGTATCATCAGTATTTCCGAAGTGTATAACCTTTGAGAAAGAAATTCGCGATTTTCTAACTCGCTTTTTTTTTGGTGGCCATTATTTCGATATGGTGTGTGTAGGTGGTCTTAAAGAACTAGATAAAAGGTATAGAAATTAACACAACCCGATTTATGTGTGTGAAGTTTGATGTAATTTACAAGACTATATAAATTTTGACTGAGGTATGTTATTATTTTAATAATTTAGCCAAGTTGGAATTCCAGCAAAACAGAGAAAGAAGTTGTTATCTCCAGCAATTTATCTTTCAGGTACGTCATCAAAAAGCTTGAGGAGGTATGTGCGGAATCGTTCAAGAATGGACGAAGCAAGTGGCTTCTGGCTCTGCCTTTGTTACACTTCCTACGCGGGGATTGTAAGCCATATGAAGAAAAGCCACTAATAGGTTGGAGAGAAACAGGAGAGCCTCATTTGTATAGAGCGTGGTGGGGAGTGGACATGATACCATGCAACCTATCGAAAAGGCAATTAGTTTATTACTAAATTTAGTAGTATATAGCATTGTATTTTCGACAAATTTATAGTTTAGTAAAATACTGACAAATAAGTGAGGTGTATGTTTGATGCTGAATGAAAAGTTATATATTATTTTTGCAGAGAGCTTGAAGGTACTCGTTCTGTGATTCGTCGGCTGGTACCACAGTTTGAGGCAGACGTTCTCCTGCAGAGATCTCTTATCTGGCTTCAAATGAAACCAGTTGAATTGCTGCCATCTATGCTGAAGGAAGAAGACATCTTTCGCAATTTTCCACCAGAGCTTCTTATTTATGCTTTCCATGTCCTTGTAAGCAACGAGCACTTCTGGAAAGATAGAAATGTGGGAAAGGTAAATATGGCTTAGAATGACGCGAACGGAAACATTGCAAATACATGTATAAAAAATGTTATATGACTTTATTGTATAAGTATTTTAGTTAATTATAATAAGATAATAATAATAATAATAATAATAATAATAATAACAGAGATTTATATAGCGCCTTATGCTATTGGCCTCTAAGCGCTTTCACAACCATACCATAAACCATTTAGCATCATTTCATGGGATGCAGCAGATCGGGATCAGCGCTTTCCCTTATCAGCAAACATACCTCGAGATAACCATCGCATCCGGGACCAGCTTCCCAAATATCGCATGGGTAAATCGGGACAACCAAGCGGTTAATTTCTTGTCCAGGGAAATTACAAGATAGCTGAATCTCACAGTGCTCGAACGCACGCCTATACGCATGGATGGACAGAATACACTGGGGTCGAGCGCTTACCTGATTGAGCTATCTTGTCCGCTTGTGTTTCTTAAATTTCTCGGATAATATTCATCAAACATCTCATTGAAACAGGTCATTTAATTCTCCAATGTCAGCACTTCAAGACAAATATCAGTATTTGTATCACAAAAGAATAAAAAAAGGTGCAAATTGGATAATAGCAATTTTAACAATAAATGTATTTTTTGCAATTTCCTGGTTTCAAACCTTTTTGTCTTGAAATTATATGGTGATCGATCTAGATCGATAAGCTATTTTTCTCTTCAGAGTGCGATGTCATTTCACATGGAAGCAAAGAGAATCGGATGGTTACACCAAGATATCTATATCACCTATCCGAAATTATTAGTTATTCACTGTTTGTTCATGCATCTTCTATGGTTCATGCAATACGGAAAATATCACTGGTTTGTATTGCATAACAAATGTAGTTCCCCAAATTCAAAAATATTTTCCTTCTTTTTGGTTATCAAAAGCAATGATAAATTTCCGAACCAGGGTTAAAGTGACCGCGCCATCACGTTCGCGGCAAGAAGTTATGATCAGTAGACGTGAAGATTATTCATTGCTTCAGAGCCAGATAATATATTGCACGGTTCGAGTTGACATAAATATGAAGCGTCAGTGTGATGACGACACGCAACTTTGAGTCACATGAGCATGATGAGAGAGTGGCACGCGCAACCTCTCGTCGCGGACATAATGGCGCTGTCACTTTAAGCCTGTAGCCTCATGTTATAGGACCACAAGACAATGAAGCCCATGATATACTTCCAGTGGCATGGTGGCAGCGAGCGATTTCTGCTCGTGAGCATGCGTAACATTTGATCTTGGGTCAAAATCGGGTGTTGCGCATGGTAATCGCTCGCTACAACTGGAAGTATATCATGGGCTCGATATTTGTCTGTATCGCATAGACAAACAGTGAACTATTAATATAGGGAAATTGAATTTGAACTCACTGTTTGTTTTGTTGTTTAGCATTTGACTCAGTGGATACAGATGTTGACAGATCAGATATCTATAGAGTTTTTCACTCAACTGTAAGTATTGCCCAGATAATAGTATTAAACACGTCCCATGTCAAGAAACTCGGAAACACCAATAGCGTTCGCAGGATCTTTGGGGGGGGGGGAATAATTTTCACCCGAATGGACGCTAAATAAACGTTTTAATAATATGACTTAACGCGATTAGGCCCCTCCCTTTTTGCGAACGCTACTGCGAGATACAAGGTTATTACGTCATATTGCGAATGGTGGTATACGTAACACCAAATCGCGGGATCGGAATCAACTGACATTTTGGGAATAGACTTTTTAATGGATACTTGGCGCAAGCAGATGGACAAGCAAAACTACTTTATAAAAATATCCTCGTCCAAATGTATTTTAGTAGCTTTGTAAGCTCTGGAGATTTATATAAGAAAACCATAAAACAGAAATGTTTATTCTAACAACAGGAAAGAAGAACATGTGAAGAAACTGTGCTTATTGACAGCTTGCATCACGGATATCTTTGTCAACAAAACAGAAGATTTGAAGCAACACGGTCTTATCCTCGGCAGCTGTCGCTTGTTTGCAGAGTGTTACAATAGAGCACAGGCTTTCTCTCCCAATCAACCAACTCTGACATCTACTAAAGAATTTGGAAAGGCCAATGCCTTGATGCATCAAATAGCAGATTGGCTGGACAACCACTTGCCGGACAAATTGACCAAAGATGGCAAGAAATTGACATTCGCTGATGAATTCAAGGTAGGCCCTACTGTGGATGTTTGATGTTTGTTGTATGTACAGCTGAAACGATAAGATAATGTTGACACAATTATAACCGAAACAAATTATAAATACATATGACCTCCTTTTTATTTTAAAGGATCGACCTGGTTCATAAGGTCTTGAGATATTTTATTTCCTCTTGCTCTCGCTTAGCAGGTCTTCATTGCTGTCAAAGTCTATCGATTTTTGTATTATGCAAGGTGTTGGCTTAAATATTAGGAAGGTTGTGAAGAACCATAAACGTAACGCGAACGCCTATTCTTAACGCCTGTCTATTCCAAATCAAGTGTGATTTTGAATAGACAGGCGTAAGAATAGGCGTTCGCGATAGACGTTTATGGTTCTTCTTAACCACCCCATTATATTTGCCTAAACGTTAGAGAGCGTTCAGTATCGGTCATCTGCAGCAGGATCTATGGCCATGCGTTTTGAACTGGGCCAGTAAATAGGTGGAGTTGTGACATGTGCGCGATATTTTTGTATCATAAGAGGGATTATTAAAATAAATTTTCAGGCCACATAGTTAAATTTGGTATTGAATTAAAGCATGCATGCAGGGCAATAAGAGGCAAGTGATATTTTTGAAAAAATATTAATCATATTCCACTAATTGCTTTTTAATTAAAAAAAAATTGGAAGTGGAGGATGAGCAGGCGCAGGATGAGCAGGCGCAGCATTTCATGAAAATTGACCCCACAGGGGTAATGTGCTTACAAATTTCATCTCTTCTGGAGAGATTCTAAAAACTATCTTACAACCACATACTATAAATCAGAAAACTTTATTATCAAATGTTCAATTGTTGTTTTGGGCCCATATTTGCATTTATGGCATAGTCAACACGTTGCCAATGACTTTCAATGGTAAAATTGGCAATTTGGAAGCCTTGCGCAAAACTACTTTGCTACATCATGTACCTATAAAGTTATATATCAATGGAAAGCTTGTGTTTTAAGGATACCAAATTGACAATTACATAAAAGGCAGTTGCTACAGCTTTTGAATTCAGGTGTGTTTAAAATGACATCTTTTTCATCATATTTTGCATATTAGTGGTTGCGTAACTCCCTAGGGAATAATCTTAAATTAGTCTCAACTGTATTTCTGGGATCCTTGATTAGTAAGCTTCAAATAAATGTATCTTTTGTAGGGGCTGTGGGTTCCTGAAGAGAGCTAGAGCCTCTCACACCAATATCCATGCATTTTGCACAAATGAAAACTATGTCACACAAAACTGGCCCACCTTGAAACACATGGCCCTATATGTATTTGATCGAAGCATTTTTGTCCGTAAAAAGACACATACAATACACACACTCTGTAAAAATATTTACTAAATTTGAGTAAACCTTACCAAACAAAGCGTAAAGTTTACTTCTGGATCTAGATCTGGATAAATAATTGGCAACTCCTCCGAAGAGTATCACGCCAATGAGGGTCAGGTCGGTGACTAAAATAATGAGGCTATGGGGCTAATAAAAAATGTGCTTTAAGTTTCTCTTTGAACTATAGCGGGCAGGGCATTCCAGTCGACAATTATTTTGGGAAGACATCAGTCTTTGAAGTTATATGTTTATATTGAGCTTGATGTCTTCTAGTAGTCCTTGCTTGATGCTGACTAAGAATTTTCTCATCATAATTCGCCAGTTTAGTATTCATGGTATTACAAGGTTCAAACTGACAACAAATTTTATATCATTTAAATAGCTTATAATATTGGGAATCTTAAATATCATATTCCAAAAAAAATGCAAAATGTCACATTATGGTAACGTTATAAGGATCATCTCTTATTTACACATTATAGAGTACGGTGTCATATGGGGCACTCTGGTCGTAACAAGGAAATGCACATATCAGATCCAACTGAAAAGTTTTGAAATGATTTTTAAAAACCAAGATAACTAGAATTTTGGCGATTCTCGGCTCACCATATGCAATGTTGTGACCACCTTAATATAAACTTCCAAGTACCAATTTTCTACCCACAAACCAAATGTAATATATTGAGCAAATATGCAAATGAGCTCATTGATATGCGTACAACATCAATACTTTGAATGAGTATTACTTGTGTCCACCACTACCCGCATACCAAATGTCATCAAAATCTGCGTTCTGGTCAAGCTTCACTTTTTTTGTAAAATTGTTGACGAGAGACGTACATCATACTTCCATACATCATACATCCATGCATCATACGCTAACAGCGTACAACTAATCAGCGCTAAGTGTATTACCAGGTATAGCTGGCGGCCCACAAATGCAAATAACTGCAAATTTAAGACCAATACGTGTTATCTTCATTTTCATCTTCATTTTAAGAAAATTTTCAGAAAATATCTAATCACGTTGGGATTATAATGCTATTAATGATACCTTAATGCAGATTTGGAGCGATCTGTTTGAGATGGGAGAGCTGATTGTGGGCCTTGAATGGAATCAGAAGTGGGCAGGATTGTTGTCAAAACGAGTCAATCAGGTTAGTAATTTATACAAAAGAAGACCATCGTATTGACTATTAAAACAGCTGTATGTATATCTTTCATATTTTTGGTTCATACTATAGCGTGCTTCCATCTTTATAAAACCAGTTGATTCGAATGAAAAGATAACTCAATAATACAAATAAAAAATACCTATATAAAAATATGGCAAACTTGTCACTGTTATTCATTTTGACTATATTATAGTAGCTTATAGTACTTCTTTATATAGGCCAAGGCAAATGGCAACATGTATATGGATTATTGCTAATTTCTTAGGATACCAGAGGCCTGAGATTAATTTCAGGAGCATGTCGTATACTGCATGCTGCCACATGCACGAATCACATGCTCACCTTGCTCAACTTTCGCCACCTCTGCCCTAATGGTCGGATAGCCAGATCGACCAGACCCTTCCATCGCGCACGGTCTTGGGTGTCATTATCTCATGTTAGCTCGCGTGTTTTGGTCTTTCTCTCCTCCTCTGTCTTAGCGTCAAGGCCACCCTAACGTCTGATCTCCCTCGCCTATCCGACATCTTAATTGATGCGGCAGTAATTTTACAGACCGGATGCTCTTCCTGACGTCGAACCATCTGTCTTTATCCGGGCTTGGGACCGGTTGCTGGTTGAACTAACTATCCAACCAACAGGCGACATTATATATGATGGCAACAGGATATACACGAATCACATACACCTTGCCAAAAAGATGTCACATCCAATGAGCATCTATAGCTGTCGTAATTATTAATCCATTGCCACCTGACGACAAGAGCTGACATGGTTGACTTGTTTTTTCTTCAAACTGAATTGTTCATTTTGTATAGTCCCTCTGTTGCCCTTTCAATATTTTACATAAATGAGAGCAAGGCCATACAACAGTCGACTATTGTATTAGACACCAAGCAATAAGTTACTTCTTGTTTGCTTATATAATATATTAATTTCCTTTACTTTTGGTAGCTTAGTAGCAAAGTCAAGATGGAGCTGTTCCGCATGGATATATCAAACTATCACCCAGAGGTTAGCAGGGCTACCAGTGGAGCTGTATTTCAATCTATCAATGAAGTGTTGAAAGTAAGCATTTTCATTTTCAATGCAGGATTTGTGCGGCGCGAAAGAGAGGGTTTTCATTTACCAAATATTGGTTAGTTGATTAGGTTTTTATGAGGAAACTTAAAATTAATATTTAATTATAGAACTACCTAAACTGGGTCCGGAATCCATTTCCCTCTAGAAATGAATGGCAAAGTACATGGTTCGGGAAAAGGTATCATAAAAATCCTGAAATATATCAAACCCCGGTTTGGTTCTACATAACCTATTTGGTCTATTCCTAACTCAAAAGTAATATCTTTGACATTTTCTTTCCGTAAGAGTGTCTTTGGGTAGCCATTATGTTTGCCAAGTTTCAATGAAACATACCAGAGGATCTTTTTTTCTTGAGTGGGGTCTAAGTGCCCCCTTATGCATTCGAAGCGGCAATGGCACATTTTCATGAAATATGAAATTTCTTCAAATTGTTCCCAATGATAGTTAGGCCAATGAACGAATACAAATATAGTTTACAGATAATAATGCATACCCAAAAACAGATAGTGGTATTAATAAGAGGCCAAAGACATCCAGGTAATCTGTAGGCTAACTTTTAAGTTTGCGGTAACTTTAATTAATGTTTCTATTACATTAATATCATAGACTCGTACTAATTGATACGAAAACCACAAAGGTCACAGACCGGTCGAACAGGGTGGATGCCGTGGGAATCAATTTTGTTCTTGTGTTAAACTCCATTTCCGCCGTCTTCTGAATTAATGACTCCAGAGTCATTAATTATAAAATCGTCCTGTTTAGCCATTAGGGCGTTTCAGGTGAGGGCTAATGTACATACAAGCTTTACAACCATGCAAAAATATCAATTTTGAAAAATCTTGAGGGCGCACTATTTTTCAAATGTTCCAGTTTGTTAATATAAAATTTACTCAGCTTTAGCGAATGCATGCGATATTTCTTTCGATTCTGTGAAATTATAAGACAGCAGTGGTAATATGTTTGTCTGGGTGCATTACAGGATAACGCCAAGGCAGTTGATGGGTGGTTCCAGTGGTTGTGGACTAGTCCGAAATCTGAAAAAGAGAAGAATGCAAACCTGCTGTCAGAAGTCTTGTGCCAGAATTGGCCTTCTCAAGAAGGAGCAACTGGTGAAGACATACTCAGACATCTATTGACATGGCCCCCCATTGCTAATTTCTTGAAGCTGAAAGGTAATTAATTTATGTAACTCCCCTGTTAAAGATTTCAATTTTAAACCTGTTTCCAAGACCTCATTTGTATAAGCAAGTTCGCTACGATTAGTCATACAATTTGTCCCGCTTAAGCATGTTTAAAAACAGCGATTTATTTTTAATTTCTGGTAGTCTTTTTATAAGCCTTTTAAGTGATGTGAGTATTTACAAACTCCACCGAAAAAGTGGTTTTCTGAAGGGGTTCCATAGAAACTTCTTAGGCACCAAGGTGTGTAAAAATACCTTAGGTACTTAAATGCTA